>NWSH02000106.1:176233-187903 GCA_002382865.2 Heliothis virescens
AAACCATTTTTTCTCAAAGTCAATCATTTCAGAGTAAGACACTTTCAAAGTGCTAAAATGTGTGTCCCCCCCCCTGTAATTTCTAAACTACCAAAGTGAAAAATCTAAAAAAAATATATGTTATAGATCTTAATAAAAACTATCAACCAAAATTGGTTTGAACGAAATACAGTCAGTAGTTTTTGAGTTATAGCACTTTTTCAGTAACCGCAAACTATAACTTTGTTATTCATATATTTGTATGAAAAACAAAGTAATTTTTTGTAGGTACGTTTATTTTTCATAGATAATGGAACGGAACCCTTCGCGTGCGAGTCCGACTCGCACTTGGCCGGTTTTTACAGAATGTTTTCTGTGGGATTTAATATTCTGTTTCAGAAAGGGGATGGTTTTTCATTTGTTTTTACAGTAAATTGAAATTAATTAAAGTTGTCTAACTAGATTTGTTTCATTAGTTAGGTAAAGCTTCGGAATTACAATGTTTATTTTGTAGGGGGAAATCATTAATTACTGAATTAACGAATGAAAAAAACCGGCCAAGTGCGAGTAGGACTCGCGCACGAAGGGTTCCGTACCATTACCTATCTATGAAAAATGAACGTATCTTTTACCCACAACTAGCCAAAATATAAACATTTTTAGAAAACGCAAATTATAACTTTGTTTTTCATACAAATATAATATGAATAACAAAGTTATAATTTGCGGTTTCATACGTTTATTGTATGGGCCCCTCTTAATATATACATATTTTTAATTTTTGTATTTGTTGTTATAGCGGCAAGGAAAATACATACTTTGTGAAAATTTCAGCTTTCTAGCTATCACGGTTTATGAGATACAGCCCGGAGACAGACAGACAACGAAGTCTTAGTAATAGGGTCCCGTTTTACCCTTTGGGTACGGAACCCTAAAAAAACATATTTATAAAATAAAGTGGTGTTTGTTGCACTATTTATAACCAAAGAACGGCTGAACTGATTTAGCTGAAAATTGGTGTGGGTGGTGTAGAACCCTTAGAACCAGGAGACGGACTTAGGATATCTTTTATCCCTTAAGGGTACGGGAAATAGGTCCCACACCAGACCCATACTTACAGACTTTTAAAAATTAATTGAAAGATTTTAAAAACACTTCTTTTACTTGATGATAGCGAACAAAACTGCTCAAAAACCGTGCATTGTATTTTTCAAGACTAATTAATGGTTTAAAAATTATAAAATTTTATTAGTCAGCTAACATTCGCCAGCGTTTTTACCCGTGTCCTGTTCAACTACTCCATATACCCGATTTAAAAGTAGCCTATAGCCTTCCTCAGTAAATGGGCTATCAAACACTGAAATATTTTTTCAAAACGTACCAGTAGTCTCTGATATTAGCGCGTTTATACAAACAAACTCTTCAGCTATAATAATACTAGCTTCCGCCAGCGGTTTTACCCACTTTCCCGTGGGAACTACTGCGCGTACCCGGGTAAAAAGCCTTCCTCGAAAAATGGGCTATCAAACACAAAAATAATTCTAATCGGACCAGTAGTCTCTGAGATTAACGCCTTCAAGCAAACAAACTATTCAGCTATAATATAAATCTAGATAACATAGACAGGCACAAAAAAACTAATAACCGGATTAACCCTACCAATCAAACCTTAATAACTTATTCAGGGCACGTATTAAAAAGTTCAAAAAACTCACAATATGGCTGCCTAACAATAGTTTCAGGTTGCTCAACTTTAACAAATCGATGTGTCCATTCATTTTATTGTCCTTAATAGCTGCCTATTTGTCCTAATGACAGCCTCTGTGAAGTAAAATAAAATTTCATTTGGTAACGATATTATTTTGAGGACAAAGGACTAGAGTGATTTGATGGTTTTGTCTTGTCTATAGGTACTTAAGTATACCTATTATAGGAAAAGAGGAATTTTTTGGTAGTTTATAGCCTCCAAAACGAATTGAAACTGATTTTTAAAATTCGATGTTGGGAAGCTACAATATCCCTGCGATATAGACTACTAGCTTCTGCCAGCGGCTTCGCTCGTTTCCCGAGGGAACTATTTCCCGTACCCGGATAAAAAATAGCCTATGTTGTTCCTCAGGGTCTATTCTATCTCTGTGCCAAATTTCATCAAAATCGGCTCACTGGTTTAGGCGTGAAAGCGTAACAGACAGACAGAGTTACTTTCACATTTATAATATTATAAGTAGAGATATTTTGTCCAGGTACGGTAAGATGTTCCCCGGGACGCGAGTGAAACGAAAACCGCTTGTATTTGATAAAAAATATGAAACCGTAATTTCCAATAATAAAGCAATGTAAGTTTGTTAACATTTTCATTTTGAAAAAGCAAAATCACTTTATAAGAACCCCCTTTATTAAATCCTTGATTTCTCTCGAAAAATTTCTCTCGTTTCTACATCACTGGGCAACACTGAAAGGAACTAAATATTCGCATATTCCTAACATATCCACCTGAAAAAGAAACCAGCGACAAGAAAATATCGAACCACCCCGCGGGAAATCATAATAATCACCAACCATCACCAACGACTTTCTATTACAAAAGAAAAGATAAAATCAATACAATACTTAACACCTTAATGTCCTTTACTATACCAAGCAAAAGTACACCTTAATACACGGTTATAAGGTTCAGTTTTGTAAAACAAGGTATCTCATTAATCCGAGACCGTGGTACGATTGTACCGATTTGAAACGAAATGAATTCTTAATACGAACTTTAAGTCAATACGGTGGAGGGAGAAAAAAGTTAATGGTTTTTTGAAAAGTATGTTCTTGCAATAGTCTTTTTTTTGTAAGTCTAGGTATTATTTGAAAGAAGATTCTAGAAAGATCTCGAGCTTAGATTTTGTCGCGACTATATTTTGTAGGTATTTGATTGGTTAAATCAATTCTGAACTGGTAATCCTCATTTGAATATCAGCTTAAAAAAATTGAAAAATATAATTTCAAGAATTTTAACTTTCACACCCTTCTCAAATAGAGTCAGCAAGCCCCAGTGGGGCCCTGCCAGGGCTGCGGGATTGTTCAAAAGAGTTACCACGATCCAGGTGCATAAAGGACTCCAGAAGGAACACGGTGGGTTTTAGTCAGTAAAAGTCTGACATTCCCCCACATGTTATCCACAGCGGGAGGGGTCATCGGATGAATTCCCACCGAAAAAGGACTATATTTGACTAAAACTCCTAACATTCTTCCACACAAAATAATTGAAGAGCACCGATATCGATTGATATGAAATTCAGCAGCTTGCATTATTCTAAACTTGAAGTAAGACAATATTATGTAAAAACTTTTAATCTGAAGTTAATTATGAGTAGCGAGTGATACCGTATAAAATAACTAGTCAATATTAATGACAGTACTTGCCTCATTAAGTTCAAAATTAGCTCCAGAAAGATCTCAATTTATATCTTGTGAAATATATTGTCCCATCACATTACCCGCTCAAGGGTTCATCCCGGCTGATCCTTCCTCCCGCACCTAAGTATTTTAGGTCACCAAATGACATTTTGATGAATAGACCCTTTTTTTCTCAGAATAATATTTGGGATATTTTTAGATTTCAAATTATTGTTGGTTTTCAATCTGCCTAGCCTTTTACCAAATATGTTGGGGTCGGCTTCTAGTCTAGCCGGATGCAGCTGAGAACCAGTGTTTTACATGGAGCGACTGCCTGTTTGACCTCCACTACTCGGCAACTCGATACCCATTGGTAGTAGGTACTGATTGTCAATCTTTGTGGCTTCTGACTACCCGTAACGACTGCCAAAGATGGTCAAATAACAGCCGGGACCCACCAATTTATCGTGCCTTCTGAAACACGGAAAACTCGTCATACTAATGCCGGCCATACACGCTACGGTCTACCGGAGAGGTCCGCCTGTGCAGGTATGCCTGCGCAGGTAGGCCGGAATGTGTGTGGGAATAGACCTGTGCCGTTTTTTTAACCTGCACAGGCGACCGGCGCAAGATCGAAAATCGATTCTTTTGAGTGACACCGTACGGTGTAC
The DNA here is from genome assembly GCA_002382865.2 of Heliothis virescens. NCBI lineage: Eukaryota > Metazoa > Arthropoda > Insecta > Lepidoptera > Noctuidae > Heliothis > Heliothis virescens. Next base: position 180,268 of record NWSH02000106.1, read on the forward strand.
CTGTGCGTGTGTGCGCGTACTCCGGTCGCCTGCGCAGGTTGCGCCAGTCATCAGTTCATAGAGGAAAGTAATATGTCGGGTATAGAGAGCCCTCTCACAGATTTTTTTGTTGACTGCAAATGTCAATTGATTTTTTTTTTTACTTTGAAAAAGGAATTAGGTACATATATACTTAACTTCGTCCTTACTAATTTGCTTTATTTGTGGATAAAGAACCAATGCTTACACCACTTTCTTCGCTTGTTTTTCGTATCATTTTTCTTCAAAATTAAAGCAAGACCTAGCAACGCCAGCGTATCATCGTCTACATTCGATGCCATCGTAAAAAGAACTGAAGACCGCTCCGATACACCGGAACTTCCCCACACACGCTACCATTGTTCGGTTGACCTGCGCAGGCATACCTGCACAGGTGGACCTCTCCGGTAGACCGTAGCGTGTATGGCCGGCATAAGATGGTTACCCATCCACGGACCGACTGTGCCAAGCGTTGCTTAACTTCATGATCGATCGATCCGCGCGGCTTTGACTTAGCCACGAGCTCTTCAACACTAACCCCAAAACCATTAACCTATAAATATTCTAATAGACTCTAGATACAATCACATTTAAACAAACTTTCTACATACGCTTTCCTATTTAAAATAATCGGAATACGATATCGTTTGCACAAACTTCAAATGTGGGCCCGACGGTATCCGGAGATAAAACCGGAGGTCCGGTTGATTGCACCGTACGCGTGCCGTAACGTTCGTCGTACGGGAAATAGGTCGGAAGATCCGTGTCAAGGAGTTTGTAGTGTGTTCTGATACTTATTTCTAGGGTAGAGTATTGTTTGTATAGTGTTGCTTGTGTTAAATTAATATGCTAAAGAAGTATTAAATTAGAAATTGACAAACTGAATTGAAAATCTGTTAGTTTTTGTAGCTGTGACGGTGAAACGGCTATACGATTTTAGAGAGATTTGCAATTAGGATTATACAAAACTAAAATTAAGGTTTAAGATAAGGAAAAGTAGTTTATTAAAAGAGAATATTATTATTGTAGAGTAATAATACAGAAGAATATTTTTTTTTTTGTTTGTTCAGGTTTGTAAAGGTTCCCAAACTGATCCGATAAAAAAATCTCCCGCTATTGGAAAGCTACACCTTGCCCGGGTAACATAGTCTATATTTTAATCGTGTGCGGTAAATATATCCCACGGGACGCGGGTGAAATCATGTGAAACAGCTATTGCTCATGCTTTGTTATATGCATGCATTTTATTTTATTTTAATTAATTTACGACTCGAAAGTCGAGAAAATATATGTAACGGTTCTTATACCTGAAACCGCGGGTAGAAGCTAGCTAACATACAATAATAAAGTCCTCTGTGGTCGTCGGTAAATTGCGTGCAAAACCTTCTTTGTTGTAAATAGGTTTTATGATATTTTCTAAACCTTAAGAGAAAATATCTATTTCTTAACTAAAAAGATAAAAGAAAAAGAATAGTTTTCTTTGAACCAAATCGTGAGGTCACAGCTATCTCGTGCAAATGGGTTTTCTTTCAGACGGGACTATTTGTTAATTTTATAGGCACCCTTACCTTAGCGTTTGATAAATGTGAATCGTGCTTAGATTTTTCTTTTCAAAAGTCTGAAAAACTAAAAATGCGTGAGTTTTTTTTGATTTTAATTTTTCTTTTCTTTACTTGACTATGTCTGATAAAGAAGGATTTATATTTTGACCGACCTAAAGTTATAGATATTTTATTTCACAGTGTGTAATTTAAATGTACCTTCCACTATTTTGATAAGGTTAACGAGCTATTGAGGAAGAAGACACTATTTCAGATATCTTATTACATCTTCTATACTTATTATAAAACAAAGTCCCCCGCCGCGTCTGTCTGTCTGTTCGCGATTTAATCGAAAAGTACTGAACGGATTTTCATTTGGTTTTCAACAATAGATAGAACAATTCATGAGAAAGGTTTTAGTGTATAGTAAGTTTATGTTTTGTACAAACCAACGCCGATCGGGAGCTTTCCAGGAAGCGAAGCGAGAGTGGGCATAATTTATAAAAAACTAGCTTCTGCCAGAGGCTTCGCCCGCTTCCCGAGGGAACTATCTCCCGTACCCGGATAAAAAGTAGCCTATGTTGTTCGTCATTAAAATTTGCTCAGTGGTTTAGGCGTGAAAGCGTAACAGACAGACAGTTACTTTCGCATTTATAATATTAAGTAGGGATTGTCCTAGTAAAAATCAGAATTATTATTCTAATAAACTCAGTTAAAAGCCTGTCATTTGAACATCTTTGGCAGTTGTTACGGGTAGTCAGAAGCCAGAAAGTCTGACAACCAGTCTTACCAAGGGGTGCCAGATTGCCCAGGTAACTGGGTTGTGGAGGTCAGATAGGCAGTCGCTCCATGTAAAAACACTGGTTCTCAGCTGCATCCGGTTAGACTGGAAGCCGACCCCAAAATAATTGGGAAAAGGCTAGGCAGATGAAACTCAGTTAAAAGCCCCATTTATTATATGTACAAAAATACATTTTAAAACCGTGAAACAGTTACAACCGTAACTGTTTTGCCACCAACGCCATTAGTTAAAAGTCTACACACGGTTTGTCAAAGTCAATTATCGTTGTTACTACTATTATACACGGAGTTCTTGTGTGAAATATTAATGTTCCACTATTGTATTAATAAATAGGAACGATAAATAATAATAATAGGCATCAAAAATAGTATGTCTGGAAGTTTGTAACAGTTTTATTCAATACTAGCTTCAGCCAGCGGTTTCACCCGCGTCCCGTGGGAACTATTCAGCGCACCCGAATAAAAAGTAGCCTATAGCCTTCCTCAATAAATGGGCTATCTAACATTGAGAGAGTATTTCAAATCGGACTAGTAGTTCCTGAGGTTAGCGCGTTCAAACAAACAAACTCTTCAGCTGTATAATATTAGTATAGAGACTACAGATTACTGAAATATTATTTCAAATGGTGCAAGTATTTCTTGAGACTAGCGCGTTTTAACAAACAAACAAAAGATCTTTGATTACGACGACCCGTTGTCGCTGGTATAAGCGACATGATTCGCGAACAAAGTCGCTGGCAGAAGCTAGTATTAAATAGAAGTATAAGAAAAACGCTGCGATATTAATTAAATACTTAGTTTCAGTTGGGTTTCATAAAAACTTTGAGAAGATCAAGTAGTTTAAAATACGTTAGTTAATTATTATATCTACTGCCTCGTTGGTCTAGTTGTCGCATAGCCGACTGCTGAGCACGAGGTCTCGGGTTCGATTCCCGGGACGGGCTGAAATCGCTTTGTGGGTTTAAGAAACTTTCACAAAGCAGCCCGGAGTTGGAAGTTGGTGATTGATACACCCGTGCATCGGAGAGCACGTTAATGTCGGTCCTGCGCCTGATCTCTCTCCGGTGGTGTCGGGTTGCCGTCCCATCGGGATATGAGAGTGAGGGAATAGGGAGTGCACCTGTATCTGCGCAAATGCTTGTGCACTATAATATGTCCTGCGCAGCTGGCTGATCTCCTTATATGAGAACAGCCGCCGTGACCGGTAATCGGCTAGGACGCCATCATATCTACTAGTTCTTTCCTCCGGGTTCTACTAAGTTTCAGTTCAGTTTAAGAAGGATTCACTAACGGTGAGTTGTAAGATTTACTTATTTATAACAATAAAAGAACTTTGAAAGTCTTCAAATTGCTGATTTGTACAGGCGACAGCACATCAAGTTACCACAATCTGTCAAATTTCTGCAATAGATTTTCAACCTTATCACAATGGAGGTAGGTTAATGTTTGATTGGTAAAATTTGACAGATTGGTATACGTTGACCTGCCGTCTGTACAATGAGAGACACAATCATGTTTTTTTTTATCGTTTTAGTTAAATGGTGCAACTCACCCTTAATTTAGTTAAATGAAAATTAAATTGCTGTCCTCGATTCCCAGGTATCCGTCTATCTCTTTACAAAACCACAGGCAAATCCTTTCAGCCGTTGCGCTGAGAAAGCGTATAATAAACAAATAATTTAAAACTAAAAGAGTAGTTATTTCAATCAAATCACTTTATTTCAAGACAAACCGTAATTTATGATAGTTACAAATAACATGATTTTCTATTAGTAAAAGATTTTTCAAGATCACAAACGTAAATCCACAGATAATCTTATAACTGCACAAATTATACCTCTTAGTAATTATTATAATTGTATTAGTATAGACAAAGTAATTAAATCTAAAATACGGATTAATTAATGCAAAGCTGAGCTTAAATAAAGTGTTTGCGAATTACGTTATTTTAGGCACGTAGTTATAACTGCTATAATAGTATGCAAGAGCTTCGACAAACTCGTTAAAAGGATTAATTCAATGAAAAACAAATGAACGATGGAACCATTCCAAAGTAAAAGTGTATTGTTTTTAAATGCTACAATCCTAATAATGGCGTCCAAGGCCGATTATGGGCTGTTCTCATATAAGCAGAACAGCCAACTGCGCAGGACGTATGCACAAGCATTTGCGCAGACACAGGTGTACTCCCTATTCCCTCACTCTCATAACCCGATGAGACGGCAATCCGACACGACCGGAGAGAGATCAGGAACGACATAAAAGTGCTCTCCGATGCACGGGTGTATAAATCACCAACTTCTAGACTCCGGGCTGCTTTGTGAAAGTTTCTGAAACCCACAAAGCGATGCCGGCCCGACCCGGGAATCGAACTCGAGATAGTTGGTCATTTGGTTGTTTTATCCTACTAATATTAAAAATGCGATAATTTGTAAGAATGTATGTAAGTTAGTTACTCTTTCACACAAAATCTACTGGGTGGACGGGTAAAACTGCCGGGGCTGTGGAATTGTTCGAAGAGTTACCGCGGCCCTGGCACACAAAGGGCTCAAGAAGGAACACGGTGGGTTTTAGTCAGTAAAAGTCTGACACTCCCTCACGCTGTCACCCACAGCGGGATGATGACGGGTCGTCTGATGATTTCACATCGAAAAAAAAAACGGGTAAAACTAAGCAGTAATACCTACTTATAGCTTATTCATATATCAGAATATATACAGGATACTTTTTATCCGAGAACGGGAAATAGTTCCTTCAGGAAGCAGGCGAATATGCTGGCAGAAGCTAGTTCTGCAATAAATATTTTAATGAAAAACAAAAGAGCAATGGAACTATTCCAAAATAATAACGAGATGTTTGTGAATAAACTAAATATCAAAATGCACCTTCTATTTGTATTCAAACCAGGTTTCTGGTCACACTCCAATTCTTTTGTGCATCCGCGTTTATTGTGGCACCTTGTCCTACATGGGTGGTGTGCTATAAATTACAGCTTCGTGAAAATATGTTTGCTTCAGCTTTGGCTTGTAATTTAAGACAACTGTTACAATAATTATTGAGTTAAAATGTTCTAAATTGACTTAATAAATTGATAAGTCAAGTTTTTACTTATGCCTTGTTCGATTAAATGATAGGAATGTACATAATACAGTCATCGTTTTTAATAATACGTATACATAGTAAATTCTCGATTGATTAATTTAGATAATTTGACTGCAGATGAAGCCATGAAAATGAAACTTATAGTCTCATTTTCTTTTCTGGATGAATAAAATTTGAATATGTATCAAAATAACCAGGTTATTATAATATTTCACCCGCTTTCCCGTGGGAACTACTGCGCGCACCCGGATAAAAAGTTGCTATAACCTTACTCAATAAATGGCCTATCTAACACTGAAATAATTGTTCAAATCGGACCAGTAGATCCTGAGATTAGCGCGTTCAAACAAACAAACAAACAAACTCTTCAGCTTTATAATATTAGTATAGATTATAGCTTCGCTCGCATAACACAGGTAGGACGCAGCCAAGCACTACGTTACACAGATGAGACACAAATGTTATTTTAATTCAAATAAATCTTAATTAATGTCTACTCTTGTTTGAGAGAATAAATTAACATGAATGCTTGAGTCGAAATGTATAGTAATAGGGCTGTCTATTTCTCTTTGAATAAACTGATATGTCTGATTTGAATAAACCTATAATTCTTAATTCATTAAAATTAATTTATTATGCTTGTGAATAAAATAAACAATCCATATGTAATCTTAAAAATAACAGAAATAGAAAATAAATACAATTCCGTTTTAACAAAATGGTCAAAAGTTCCGATCATCATTTGCCTAGCCTTTTCCCAACCACCGGTGTTTTACATGGTGCGACTGCCTATCTGACCTCTTCAACCTAGTTACTCGGGCAACCCGATACCCCTTGGTAAGAATGGTTGTCGGACTTTCTGGGTTCTGACTACCCGAAACGACTGCCAAAGATGCACAAGTTGCAGCCAGGACTCGCCAATTTAAATAATAGACGAAGGTACATTAAGTTACCACAATCTGTCAATTTTTTTCAAAAGATTTTCAAACTTATCTTTAAAGTGGAAGGTAAATGTTTGATTGGTAAAATTTGACAGATTCGATTACCGTGACCTGCTGTTGTCTGCACGTAACGACTGCACATCAAGTTACCACAATCTGTCAAATTCTTTCAATAGATTTTCAAACTTATCACAATAGTGGAAGGTTAATGTTCGATTAGTTAAATTCTCTACAAGCCTGTTACCTGCCGTGTTTCGGAGGAGCTCATCATGATAAATAGTCACCCATCTGCGGACCGACCGCGCCAAGCGTTGCTTAACCTCATGCTTGATAAACCCATGCTGTTACTTAGCAACGAGCTCTTGACAACCCTATGTATTCAGTTTTAATGTGATCGCAGATTAGTTTAATATAAGTGCTAAAACGACACTATAGTATTTATGTCATCAAGCGCGTTAAATACTAGATTATTCTGTAGTATGTTTGTTTGTATATTACGATACTAGCTTCTGCCCGCGACTTCGTACGCGGAACATGTCGCTTATGCCAGCGATAACGGGTCGTCAAAATGAAAGATCTTAAACGTCTGATGTTGAATTCTAAGAGCCCGGGGAAACGGCGGGTTGCGCGAAACTATTCGAGATGTTTCAGACTTATCATACCAAAAGGCAATGGGCATTGCATTGACTGCCTTTTAAGAATGTATGGACAACGCCATCTATCGGTAAAAGTGAACACTTATCGGAGCTAGTTACGCGCGAGAAAGCTACATAAAGCAGTCCGTGTGAAAAACAGCGACACGTCAAAACGAACGGGCAAAACGAGCGCAAACAGGATTTAGCTTAAAAACTGACAGGGATTTCATAGACACTTACCCCCCTTTTGCACCCCGTTAAGACAGAATTTCCAAAAATCCTTATTGCGTCATTCTTAATTTCTAACCAAATAGCCAAATATTAATTTAATCGAATTAGCTTCAACAACTGACGGAGGTTTCAATACTAACTACCCCCTCCTTTTTACCCCCTTAAAGAGCGAATTTCAACAAAAAAAATATAGGCCTATATGTATTCTGAGATATAAGGGCTTATGTCTGCCAAGTTCATCTAAATCCGTCCAGTGGATCTGAGATTAGCGTGTGCAAACAGACCAGACAAACAAACAAACAAACAAACATACAAACAAACAGACAAAAATTTTTTTTCGAATTCTTACTCTTCTTTCAATTTCTAA
>NWSH02000106.1:258063-275784 GCA_002382865.2 Heliothis virescens
AAGCGTTGCTTAACCTTATGATCGATCGATCCGCGCGGTTTTGACTTAGCCACGAGCTCTTCCAACTTATCGTACCGAGAGCCACAAAAAGCAATGTCACATAAATAACAATTAATTACAAATTATAATCAAGTTATTATCGTTAAATAATTACGAGTAATTTGAGAATAATTTTCCCTTGCTCGTTTATTTTGCGAAATTTATGCGGGCGCATAATTGAATTAAAATGGAATAGGATTTTTATTGCATACTTTTGTTGCTTGACGCATGTAAGTAATTATTTTTTAGTCGTAAAGTTGAAAACCTTATAGGTTGTAATTAACGGAGGCTAGACATTTTTAATTGTTGTTTTAAGTGGCTTTTTGAGATAAGAAAATCACAGGTGCTAGTGGAGCGTTCTAAGGTGAACATGGATTGGAGAAAGAGCTAAAAATTTTGTTCAAAGTTATTATAGTTGTTGTTGCCAAACTTTTTGTCGTCACGGAACATTTTTTTTTTATTTCGATGGAAAATCATCAGTATGACCCCTCCCGCTGTGGGTGACAGCGGAAGGGAGTGTCAGACTTTTACTGACTAAAACCCACCGTGTTCCTTCGGGAGCCCTTTGTGTGCTAGGGCCACGGTAACTCTTTCGAACAACCCGCAGCCCCGACGGGCTCTGGCCCTTGTGGGGGGCCCGTCGTCAGGCAGGCATCGTCACGGAACATTAAAATCAATTTTAGGTACGATGTAAGGTGACGAAGGTGCGGAAGGGGTAGAGCGTCAAGCGCGTATGTTGCATGCGTGGTTACTACAAATATTATTAGAAACCTGCATATTACTCTTAAAATAATTATGTACGCCTTTAACTCTTTGCTAGAAAAGCGTGACAACCCTGTACAATTTATTTACAAGTATCACACGCGAGTCTAAAACGAGAACACTAGGGTTTATGTCCATAATCCGGACTATATCCTAAAATAAATTTTAAACCCAAACTAAATCATTACATATTAATAAGAGTCCACCCTGTATATAGGGACGACACTTTATTCGGGTCACTATTTACAACACCCTGTATTATAAAGTTGCAGAATTATGTTTCGCGTTAAAACCTCCACGATCCCTACTTCCCTACTTAATATTATAAACGTGAAAGTAACCCTGTCTGTCTGTCTGTTACGCTTTCACGCCTAAACCAGTGAGCCGATTTTGATGAAATTTGGTACAGAGATAGAATAGACCAACACAGTGAATAGACCAACCGGGTGCGGGAAATAGTTCCCTCTGGGAACGGGCGAAGCCGCTGGCGGAAGCTAGTATAACAATTATAATCTATACTATAATTTATAAATATAGCTGAAGTTTGTTTGTTTGTTTGAACGCCCTAATCTCAGGTACTACTGGTCCGATTTGAAAAATTCTTTCAGTGTTAGATAGCCCATTATCGAGGAAGGCTATAGGCTACTTTTTATCTGGGTGCGCGGAGTAGTACCCACTGGACGCGGGTAAAACCGCTGGCAGAAGCTAGTACAATATAAAAAGGGGTTTAAACGCTTCCAAAAGGTTCCAACATCAAATATTGACCTCGTACACTGAAGGTTAAACCAATCTACAGTTCTAAGGTACAATACAATCTTAGACCCGCTCGCTCTCAATATATCGCCTGAATTAAATATAGCTTGACGATCCGATGTATTATTTATATCAATCGATTTTAGAATAGGGACCCACTTTATTTGTCGTCCTGAAGGTTACGTCCTTGCTTTGTTTAATCAAATACATGTATGAGTATATTGATTTATACGAAGAGCTCGTGGCTAAGTCAAAGCCGCGCGGATTGATTGATCATAAGGTTAAGCAACTCTTGACGGTCGGTCCGTGGTTGTGTGGCCATCTTGTCATAACGAGTTCTTCCGTGTTTCGGAAGGCAAGATAAATTTGTGAATTTGAACATCTTTGGCAGTCGTTAGGGTTAGTCGGAAGCCAGAAAGTCTGGCAACCAGTCTTACCGAAGGGTCGATATCCTTCGGTAAGACTGTTTGCCAGACTTTTTTGCAGCTTGGTTGTCCGGGTAACTGGGTTATGGAGGTCAGACAGGACTGCATCCGGTTAGACTGGAAGCCGACCCCAATGTAGTTGGGAAAAGGTTAGGCAGGTGATATATATTGCTCAGGACTTCGTATGTGTAGATATAGAAAGCAACTAACTTCTAGCATCTGGATAAAATATATCATATGTCACCTATGGATAGTGTAGCTTCCCAACACTGAAATATTTTTCAAACAAAAGAGAATCAGAAATACTTTCACGCTTATAATATACCTACTAGCGACCCGCCCCGGCTTCGCACGGGTACAATGCTAATGCATTTGTTATTGTACCAGGACAACATAATATCTTACATAAGTATATGTACCAGGACAGCATAAAATGTTTATAAAATATTTGAAGTACACTCGGGACGCGGGTGAAACCGCGAGGAACAGCTAGTAAACTAGAATTATTTTTTATTTTTTTTTATTTATACCTTTATTTCAGGCAACTAGGGCCCATAGAATACAAATACATATATATACTTAACAATACTTATAAACTAATACATAATATTATAAAAATTATATTTTGTTAACACGATGAGACGGCGTCGTGTTGCGCTGTGTGGTGTCGCGTAGCCTCCCGCGGAACCGCCGGAATACGACACCCTTCGGCCAAAACTGTTCTTTGAACATGTCGATGTGCTGAGTCGGGACACGTACTACGAACGAATTGAAGTTTGTATTATGTGTCGACTCCAGCTTCACGACTCTCAAGGTCCAGCTGGATTTTAAACGGATATACTCCACAACATCTTCGACCTTCGTGGAGTGATGCAGACGTGACACATACAACTGCGTCGTAGGGATAGCAGGGCGCAGCGGCATGCTCGGACACGTCGATGCAGTTCCGCATTGATTTCGGCTAGATGGCTTCTTCTTTTTTCTTCTCTCCACCTTGATGAAACCATCTGCATCATAAGCTCCTTTACCTGATACAGGGTGTACCAAGCTTTGGGCTGGTTCGGGGGGATTATAAACCTTCCTCTTAAATCACTCTACCTATTAAAAAAACCTCATCAAAATCCGTTGCGTAGTTACATACAAATTACAGACGCGGGATGTGACTTTGTTTTATACTATGTAGTGAAGTAGATTTAGCTGCTCTATAATATAACTTCACAAATTAACCTACCTAAGCTTGATAAAATTAATTAACGAAACATTAATATAATTTCAGCTAGTTTAACCGTATTTGAACATAGTTAAACCAAAATTATTCCGCTCTTTATTAGCTAAGATTATAAACAGGCCTAATATAAGAGTACCCGCACACTGAAAACTTTTAGTCGGCCGACAGTTTGTTAATCATCTTCCTGCCCTTATCCCAATTTATTTGTGGTCGGCGCAGCATGTATTCTTCTTCCATACTCTTCTATCTGCCGTCATCCTATAAGTAACATTCTTCTTTCGGCCTTTTGTTTATTCGGGCTCATGAATCATTATGAAAATAAATGTAGTAGATATTAGTGTTAGTAGACTTATTGATCTACCATCAATAGACGCCATCGATTTTTAGTATAAAGGATTGGTCGACGAGATCAGTATAGCCGAAATTATCGATGGACGTCGACCATTCCATTTTACCATCGTTGGATAGTCGATCGATAGGTCTGTTCAATGATCAGGGATTCCTTACAGGGACACCCCTTACAATGATCAGGTAATTTGCCAGTATACACTGAGTAAAAACTTTGATTGGATTCACGATTTTCTTTAAGACAATTTTTTGCCAACCATCGGATCAACAGTCGGCCGACTTTTTAGTCTACAGTGTGCAGGAGCGCTTATGATTTTCATTAACCCTATGATTTGAAATTCTAGAAACTAATATTATAGTAAGTATATTGTTAAATTTTAGTTATATTAAATGTTGGAACAAGAGCTGTATCAATGTTTACTTAGAACTAGGTAAGTTAGTCTGGTGGTTAAAGGCCATGGCAAGTCGGACTCGCACAATATGGGTTCCATACCATTCATAAAATGAGCAAATATTCACGATTACAACGCCCGCCCCATAAAATATTTATGTTATTCCAGTTTTCAGTGTTGTGGTTATAGCGACGACAATACATGATCTGTGAAAATTTCGCTTCTATTGCGGTTCATGAGATATAGCTTGTTCACCGACGGCCAGCGAATTCCTAGTAATTATTAGGGTTCCGTACCCAAAGGGTAAAACGCGACCCTATTACTAAGACATCGTAGTCTGTCTGTCTGTCTGTCTGTCTCCAGGCTGTATCTCATTAACCGTGATAGCTAGAATGAAATTTTCACAAATGATGTATATCCGTTGCCGCTATAACAACAAATACTAAAAATTTTAAAAAAATTATAAAATTGTATTTTTGCAGCGCCACCTATTAGAAATAATGTGCAACTTAAGTAACTCACACTTGACCATTCCTAATGTACTTTTTTCATAGATAATAGTACGAAACCCTTCGTGCTCGAGTCCAACTCGCACTTGGCCGGTTTTCCGTTTTACCGTATGGGAAACTCACCCTGAAAACCAGCCTTTCAATTAAGAATGTGTGTATAATAAAGTATTTCAAGAAAAACTCGTAAAAAACAGCTAGTTAATTATAATCAGCTTATGCCCAACATTGGGACACACGAAACACCCAACTTGTCCCACAATTCATTCCTACTTTTATAACAAAAAACTTTTCTTTTTGAGAGAACTTTTGTTGACGTCACAGTTTCCCAGTATCATAAGCAGCTTAGGAGTGTTCTCAGTATTTTAAATTCATTATTTTCTGTGAAAGAGAAAGAGGGTCTGAAATACGTCTGACTTTTAATACTTTTCAGACATGATGATACTGTTTTGTGGTGTTTTGTTTGTATATGTAGTAAGGATTGCATTGTCTATATAGTGATTTAAGAAGATAAATGACACAGTTTAGAGTTATATATATATTTTTTTTATTTATTCCTTTAATTCAGGCAACTGAGGCCCATATAATATATATTATTTATTGAATTAGTTGTAGCATAAGACTAGTGGCTAGTTTCATGATAAAGAACTATCTGACAGATCAAATTATAGAAATGTAGTAAAAATTTTAAAATATTTCAATGGCAGGATACCTAGCAATCTAGCACCTGTGAAACTGGCGTTAGCTATCCTACACGGTTTCACCCGCGTGCAAAGGGACCTACTTCCTGCATCTGGACAAAAAGTAGGCCTTTTACATCGGCTATCTACCACTGAAAGTTCCGTCAAAATTAATGCAGCTATTTTACGGATTAGCAGAAACAAACATACCAACAGACAAACTTGATTTTGGCATTTATGACATTATTATTGATATATAAATATAACTACATAAAACCTCCCCTACTCAGTCAAAACCTCGCATAATATTTACTCTCCCATATTTCCTACCACGTCTATATTAAAAGTAAACATGTAGAGAATTCATATTTGTGTGGTTGTGTGTAATAGCTGCCATATTGGCTTTCAGATTATGCTTGAACGTCTCTTGAGCGGGTTACAATGAGGTCAGGGTACTGGTTTCATTGCGAAGACTTATTGTTATTTTAAACTTTAGAGCTTATTTTTAGGTAGATTCATAAATCCGACCAATATTACAAACAAATCGAAAGTTTGTATCATAGTTGGATGTTCTTTCCTCTTTCACGCAAAAACTACAGGATAGATTTTGATGAAACTTAGCAATAATACAGCTTATACATCAAAATATCTAACATATAAGTTTTGTTTGTCTATGTGCGGGAAGTAGTCCCCGGGGCGTGGGTGAAAATGTGACAGGAAGCTTGTGTTAAAAAAAAACTTGTACCTACCCAAATTGAATTTTTGTAATTGTATTGTAATCAGCAGACCACACGCAGAGGTTAGGTCCCACAACACAGGGAATCCTAGTGTGGGATCTAGGGCCGCATTTAACATTGTAAAACTTTTTTCAGTTAATAAATATTTTTCATATTTTGATGATGATGATGTCCTAGCCGATTGTCGGCCACAGCGGCTCACTTCATATAAAGAAATCAGCCAGCTGAGCAGGACATAATAATATTATAGTGCACGCACATTTGCGCAGACACTTGTGCACTCGATTCACTCACTCTCATAGCCCGACGGCAATCCGACACCACCGGGGAAAGATATAGCAAGGACTGACATTAACGTGCTCTTCGATGCACGGGTGTATCAATCTCTAACTTCCAACTCCGGGCTGCTTTGTGAAACTTTCTAAAACCCACAAAGCGATTTCGGCCCAACCTGGGAATGGAACCCGAGACCTCGTGCACAGCAGTCGGCTATGCGACAACTAGACCAACGAGGCAGTTAATTAATCTACTAGTTGGTTCACTTCGGTTACAAACTTCTTCCCATACCAAGCCAAAAAGCCTACGTTACTCGGCGATCTAGCTTCCCAACAGTGAAAGAATTTTTCAAATCGGTTCCGTAGTTTTGGAGGGTAAACAAACAAAACAATGTTTCCTCTTTATTATTTTAGTAGGTACTAGCTTCTGCCAGCGGCTTCGCCCGCGTAAAACTTAAAATCCCGTTTTTTCCCGTTCCCGTGGGAATTTCGGGAAATCCTTTCTTAGTGCTCCCCTACATATCCCAAGGATAGAAGGATTCCAAATTTCAGCTGTCTACGACCAGTAGTTTCGACTGTGCGTTGTCTGTCAGTCAGTCACTCAGTAACGGAAGAGTTTTATATATATAGATATACAGATAAAACCTATAAAATATTACAATATTTTCAAAGTATCCTCTTCCATGCAAGGGCAAAATTTTCGGAAAATACCAAGTTTCATTGAATACATAACGTCAGATTCAGGAATTGATTCAATGTTTCAGAGAACATCCCGGAGTTTTCTTTAATAAAAGGTGTTCGTGTTCTCTTACTCAATTCTTCCAATTTATTTGCCAAATTATTCCATGGAATTTGGGAGTGAAATAATAAATTTAACTTCATGTAAAATTCCCAAGAAAACGAAACTTTCATTAATATTTTATTACTGATGAAAAATAAACGTTATTTCGAATATATATGAACAAGAGCATTATCTTTTCTTACAATATATATTTACATAAAAAAAAATTAAAACTATGATAAAAATAATGGCATAAAAAATCCTGCTGATCAAAAGGCTGAGGAAACATTTGTTGAGTGTTAGTTTGTAACATAAAAGCTCTGAAATTACTAAACTGATTCCAAAAATTCATTCACTGTTCAGAAGCTACGCTATTCCACAAGTAAAACAGGTTATATTTTATCCGGGTATGTCCCCGGGACCCTGGTGAAACGGTGACAGATGCAAGAGAAATCTATCATCTGTGAAAATTCACGATAATTTTAGCTCAATCATGGTTCACGAGATACAGCCTATGGACAGACGGACAGCGAAGTCTTAGGGTCAACTCACACCGAGACGCGACGCGGCTTTGATTTAGCGCTGCGCAGCGTGCAGCCGCGAGACGCATCTTAAAATCGTACCGTCAACGACGCAGCGAGACGCCGCACGTCACCGCTGGGTCAAGATGCGTCGCGCTGCGCCGCGCGGCGTCTCGAGGTGCAGGGCTGCGCAGCGCAACGTATCTGAATTCTCACAATTAAATGTGTATCGTTTCGTGTAGTGAATAAAATACATTTTGAGTCGCTCTATGTAAAATCTGCGCGCAGCGTCGCGTCGCGTCTCGGTGTGAGTTGACCCTTAGTAATAGTTTCCCATTTTACCTTTTGGGTACGGAACCTTGAAAACGCTGCGTTATACCATCTTTTTTACGGTTGAAAATCACCAGCTCACCCCTCGCGCTGTGGGTGCAGCTTGAGGGAGTGTCAGACTTTTGCTGACTAAAACCCGCCGTGTTCGTTCTTGAGCTCTTTATGTGCCTGGGCCGCGGTAACTCTTTCGAACAACCTCGCATCTCGAATATTCGAGTAATTTTATGGTCATCGGCGGCTTACAGCCGCTAGCTAGTGTGGCGCTCATTTCCCGCTTCAACCGTTGCTTTAACGTCAATATATTACTGGGCGCACTGTTTTCGGTCGCTGTCGGCACTTTGATATACTCTGTTTACGTCAATCTTCATTATTACGTGGTTGGGAACAGTTTTGCTGCTTTTATTAATGATTTTATATGCATAAATAATGTTTGTAAGTGCTGCCGATTTTTTTATGCAGTTGACAGCTGTCAATTTGCAAGGGAGGACTGACTTATTTGTACTGACTGACAGCAACTGTCAAGTGCACCAAAAAATCTTCAGACCGTAGGTATTGTTATAAAAAAAAAATACGGTCGAATTGAGAACCTCCTCTCTTTTTGGAAAGTCGGTTAAAAATTGCTACCTATAAAGGTTGTCAGATGGAAAAGCTTAAAAAGGGGTGATATATGGCGGAGATAAATTGAACTAAAAAGCATGCTGTGCCAAACACATATAAAGGACAATGGGCGTTTTGGTACCCCCGTCCAACAGTGTTGATTGTAGTACCATTGCGTAGGTCTTGGCAAGGCAAAAAATTATTATTATGGCGACTAGTCTCACATCCTTGTCCAATTTGCGTGACATCGACTAATAGAATTTGCAATGACCACTAAATCATCAACATAGATGCAGTTCTTAAGTTCAAACAATATTGAATAAAATCTGGTACGAGTAAAAAAAACAGGAATGGGTCCGTTTTAGAACGTTTGCCTATCGACTGTATTAAAAAAGACTGTGGAAACCTTTGCAGCTCATACACAACTGTCCATATGTATTTGATGAAAACCTTTCAGTGTTTAAAACCAATTATGTAAATGTTTAGAGTCGAACACTCTGTCGGGCTCCTCTTCGTGTAAGAGAGGTGAGTAGTGACTACTTATTGATGATTTCCTTCCAAAAAAAACAGAAACTTAATGTGTACGTTTGAACTATTGTCAAATCGGTTGATGATGGTGTTTCTGTAGTTTGACTCCATTGTCAATTAAAAATCCTTTAGATTACGATAAAGTGTGTATTAAAGATTAGAAGATGTATATTAACTGAGTTTAAAGAGATTATAGTGGCGACATATTCCTTATAATGCATTTGCGTATTTAGATGACTTACTATTTTTTTCTCGAAGCAATTTTAATAATTACTCGGATCGGACAACTAATTGAGACAAGCCCCATAGTTTTTATGATTCTTCACGTAAAGGTGTTTCTAAAGATGTATCACACATTACTGTTGGAGGTGGTACCAAATCCCATACAACTTGCCCATTGTCCTTTGTCATAACCACAGGAGGTTAACTTACTAGCTATTTCATTCGGTTTTACCCTCGTACCCGGGGAAATCCTCTTACCTGGAAAAAATATATCCTATTTTACTTGGGGATAGTCTAGCTTCTTAATATACACCGTGTACCTGAGGATATACATTAATTTTGAATAATACTTCTATAGCTCTTTAAACATTTCGTACAAAAGAAGTAGTAGTTTAAATGGCATCGATTTTAAGTTATTGGTAATTTAAGTTTAACCAATTTAATTATGTTGTGCTTTAAGAAAGTTATTTGTGAGATGTTGCCACTTTGTGCAGCCAAAACTATCAAAGAGGTAGGTATAAGGTAAAGAAAAATTCATATTAGTATAATTTTTTATTTTTTTTTAAATTGGAATATCTAAAAGTGTCCATAGTAAAAAATGGTACCTAAATTTAATGGACTGAATAACATGCCGAAGTTAATGTATAACCTCAGGAACACGGTGTATATGTATATTTTTTAAACCGCTTAGTAATTTATGAGTACAAACAAACAAAAAATATTTCCTCTTTATCGTTTTAGTGTAGAAGTATTAATAAATAAATTACAATTTTAAAATTAAACTTTATGTTCATAAACTTAAAGCATTGTTTTTTGTGTTACTCGCTAAACAATATACTACAAATTAAAAATCCTATTTATGTAGTTAATAGTTAATTAAAATTAGGTACGTACTAAAAACAAAAATAGAAATCTAGACACGCGGCAGCGTGTCAAGCCAAGTTCAAGCAAAGACTGGCTGGCAAGCGCCACGTGTATATTTACAGGAACCATTTGGTGCCACTTTTTACTCTTCCATAACTCAAAACCTATTTAACGTAAACACTTGAAACTACGTGTGTTTCATAATGTCCATGAGGACACCTAGAAGCCCGATGGCCAAGTCATATCTTGTTCCTATAAATACATATTTGGATTTTGTACAGAACTTGGGACTCATTTAGATCTCCATTCTTTTTGCGGCGAAGCCCACAACCAGGTATAGGTCTTATATTGAACTTGGCTTTCCTTTTTCACATTTATGTTTTTGGTGGGATAAAAACAAAAGAAAAAACATTCAATTCTTGTTACTGAACTTTTACACCATTCGTAACATAATTGACCAGTATATATAATTAATTATTTTATGCACATTTAATTACTTTTCGTAATTATTTAATTAATATGCCAGCTAATGGGTTGAACCATAACGGCTGGATTCATTTGCTTTTAAATATTATTAATAGATTTATAGCTTGTGTTACTATACTAGGCTTATCGTACTGCGTTGAACGGGTTTCATAAATGTTTAATTAAGTCAGCCAATCAATCAAAGGCTTTGACTAAATTGATTAGGTAAGTTGTACGATTATTTATTTGTAACTTTTTATAGTTAACTGGCTACCGTGGAAACTACTTTGCGCACCTGGATAAAAAGTAATCTAAAGTCTTTCTCGATACATGGACTGTCTAAAACTGTAAGATATTTTCCAATCTGCAAAATAGTTCTCAGAATTATCGAGATCAAACAGACAAACCATATAGGCTTAAAAAGAACAGGAAAATGATACTTTTACTGCTTTCACTTTTGACCACCATGAATATTTATATATCCGAACTACTCGGTGCACCCGGAGAAAAAGTAGCCTATAGCCTTCCTCGATAAATGGGCGGATAAAAGTAATTAGCGCGTTCAAACAAACAAACAAACTCTTCAGCTTTATAATATGCCTTGTCTGTGATGAACTGTAGTTTGTATTTTTTACTTACTAACTAAATATTTTGTAGTTACACAAATTTTTACAAAATAAATAAATTATCTTCTACATAGCAAAGCCCTAAAACTCTGTAATACGTAGCAAATTTACCTACCTATACTTCAGCAAAAAATATACTAACAATGCGATTTCGACACACAGGTTCAAACATTTCCGTATTCGAATAAAATCGAAATTCGAGCACCTTCCAAACATAATTCTATCAAATCACACGATAAAGCAGGTTTCCTGATATGGGTACCAAAGTTCACGTAAAAATGATTAGTGTGCAGAACCTTTAATACGGAAATACGGAACCCAAATTATGAGCGATAGCTCTTTTAACGTCTTGAATATCAATCGCTTTTTTTGGGGTTCCGCGGACGAAAATTGGATATGAAATATGGTGAGCGTATTTTTTGCCGTGTCACTGAGATGCTGTAATGTTATGGTGATAGATATTTTTTGTGCACACAGGTGCAGTTGTTCCTTCAATCTTAGTCTTAGGAAGGGGTTCTGTAAGATATTTTTCGAGATAATGTGTTGAAAAGATTGTCACCTATTCATGTTCTAACCACAAAACAAAGGGAGATAATTAATGCTTAATCATCATCATGCTTTTTAGTGTCCAACGTAAACTTTATTGCACTTTATTGCAGCAAGATGCTACTTGCACTGTGTAAACGTAATCTTGCAATAGGTAAATGGCCGCCTGTCAAATATTCCTGCAATAAAATAGCAAGCAACGGGCAATGAAATCGCGATGTGTAAATGGACCTTGAGGCAAATGCCTTTTATCATACAGAGCGGGAATGAGTGTTAACCACCACGCTTGCTTAAGGTTGATTGTCAATTTCAGCCTTAGTTCTCAACTATACATATTTTCCTACACTTTCAATATTGATGTCTACAATAGGTACACTAAGAATTAGTCAACATCACAAAAATGCATCTTATTCTGAATTTAAAAGTTCTTTTTCTAAGCCACTGATACCATAAAATAAGAAAAACCATATTAAAAACATGTAAATAGGTCACTTCAAACACATCTTTCATACACCCTTATCTGACTTTCACACCTTAACAAAACAGTATTTTTTCACACAAAAGCGCACTTCTAAATCTACACAATGAGCTAACATAAATAATTCCAGCAGGATCCGCCATTATCCTTCTTTTTATATCCCGCAATCAGGGATGGTGATGCATCAAACGTAGCCATTTTTATTTTTGTGGGTCGCACGGTGATCGATTAGCGCCGCCAAGTCCATGTCGACAAGCATTGTGGTCGTGTAACCTGATATTTAGGCTTAAGTGAAAAAAGTTTGGGAGTGAAGTTTTTAATTATATTTTTGCTGGTTTATTGGACTTAGGTTAGGTTTCAGGCAGGATGGATTGTTTGACTTTGTTTTTTTTAATGATGGTGATGATGTTCAGTTGGCAGTACCTTACAACAATCTGTATTTCTTCAGTAGATTTTCAGCCTTATCACAATAGTGGAAGGTTAATTTTCGTTTAGTAGAATTTGTCAGATTGGGGTAAGTTGAACTTCTAGCGTCTGTATGTTGCTTTTTACACTTTTTCGGGAAAATAGCTCATCGTCGCGATTTACCACGTCCCAGGAAAACCATTTCCCGAAACTGGTTAAAAGATATCTAATTCTGAGTTAAGAATTTTTGTTTTTTTAGAAGTGATGATGGTGTCCTAGCCGATTATCGGCCACGGCGGCTGTTCTCATATAAGGAGATCAGCCAGCTGCGCAGGACATATATGCACAAGCATTTGCTGTGACACAGGTGCACTCCCTATTCCCTCACTCTCATAATCCGATGGGACGGCAATCCGACACGACCGGTGAGAGATTTTTTTTTAGAAGTACTAAGTTCAATAAAACAGTGTTAGATAAGTACTATTTTAAATGCTATCCAGGTCCTGTATGAGATAGCCTACTTATTACTAATTGACCGTGACCTTTGACCTCTCCTGCCCTTTCACGTTTGTAAACCTTTGAACGTAGAGTACCAATAGTACGTGCCTCCGTTTTCTCTTTTTAAAGGTTATTTTTTACGTGGAATTGGTACTTGCCTGACCTGCAATCGAATTCGCACACTTGTACAGTCAACAGCAAGTCAGTGTACCCAAAATCTGTAAAATTTTACCAATCGAACAATAACCTTCCACTATTGTGATAAGGTTGAAAAGCGATCGCAGAAATTTGACATATTTGTGTACACTGCCTTGCTGTCGACTATACTTGAGAGACAGCTTTAACTACTATTTTACCACGACTTTTATTTTATACTAGCTTCTGTCAGTGTTTTCACCTGCCATTCGTGATGGATGAAGTAGTTCCCATTCACTAAAATCAAAATTAGCCTATAGACTTTTTTGAATAGGTAACTGGGTTATCTAACACTGAAAGAATTTTTCAAATCCATCCAGTACTTCCTGAGATGAGCGAGTTCAAACAAACACTTCAACTGTATAACATTAGTATACATAGATTAATCTCATTACCCGAAACTCACATCAACTTATCACAAAAGGGATCAAGGAAACACTGCTCAATCTAAATTGCACCCTAATCTCTGGGTCGTAAAGCATCTTTTTAATTTCCGCCCCCGTTGTGATTTATCACTTTATACACACGTTTCATCTTGAGGGACCAGGATCTTAAAAGTTAAGTTTTATGTTGTAGTGGGGATTCTTGGTGCTAAGGGTAGTTTAGTATGGGGTATAAGGTAGATATATTGGTCCCTGGTAGTAGTAAAGGGATTTGGTATATTATCTAGCTAGACCATGAGCGTAAATTACAGGTCCACTAATATAGATACTTAGATATTTTTCAGTGAGATTTCAGTGACATAATAATAACTATAATAGCGTTCTAGCCGATTGTCGGCCACGGCGGCTATTCTCATATAAGGAGATCAACCAGCTGCAGGACATATTATAGTGCACAAGCATTTGCGCAGACACAGGTGCACTCTCTATTATTCCCTCACTCTCATAACCCGATGGGACGGCAATCCGGACACAACCGGATAAAACTTAAATTTTCTTCTGTATTATGTCTGTCATGATCTGTCTAGCCTTTTCGCAACTATCTTGGTTTAGGCTTCCATGCTAACGTATGTCACATGGCATTTTTGACCTTCTCGACCATGTTCTCAACCCACTTATCTGGGCAAACAATACACTGACTGGTAAGATTGTTTGTCAAACTTTCTGGCTTCTGACCACCCGTAACGACTTCCAATGATGACTGGCTGGATAGTTCTATTTAACATGCTTTCCGAAACACGAAAGAACTCGTCATCACAAGATGATCAGCGATCCATCACGCTTGGTCCATCCAAGCATTGCTTAACCTTATGATCGGTCGATACGCGCGGCTGATACTTAGCCACGAGCTCTTCATAGTAGCGTCCATATGAATTACTCATTTTTACCTCTCTAACGGCATACTTCAAAAACTTTCCAATTAAGCGATCATCCTCCGAAAATCTCCACCAAAAATGGCTCATTTAATAGAGATATCCCATTTTGCAGAGTCACTTAAACGAGCTGAAATAGAGCGAGCATTCCTCAGCATGGAGCGAAAAGTTTTAGCTAAAGTTTAACTGTTTCCACTCGGTAGCTACCTAACTGCTGTGAAACTGGTCTCCGATTTTATTGTTTTTTTTTTCTTTCGGTTGGGAAAAATAAAGGTGGGTTGGTACTTGTGATTTAATTAGAACTTGAAGAAGTGGGTGATAAATTGTTATATGAGGCGATGTTAGAAAATACGCTGCTGTTTCACCCGTTGCTCTGGAGGACTACTCCCTGCACCCGGACAAAATAATACCCGCTGTTACTGGGAGATAGTCTAGCTTTCCTATAGTGAAATATTTTTTTAATTGGTTCAGTAGTTTTAGAGCCTTTAGAGTACAAAGAAACAAATAAAAAAATGTCAAAACCTGGCTATCGATAAAACATTATAATAGTCATCCAAGGTAATTGTTAACAGGGAGACAGTCAACTTATCCTTACTGATATTATGAATACGAAACTAATTCTGTCTATCTGTATGTCAGAATTTAATGAAGGACACTTAATTCAAAAGCATATTACTCAAATACAATTAATTCCAATAACCTTGTCCTTCACAAAATCCAAAATCACACAACAATAAGTTCAAAAACACCCTTTGTAAAGCAATGGCAGTACCAACACCCTTTGTGAAACGTAGGTCAAAACATCAATAGGCTTACCCGAATCACTATAAAAACCGATAACGAAAAACCTTTAAAGTTAAAACCCATGAATTTTTACAAAGAATTTATTTATACTCGAACACAAAAAAAAAACGCTAAACAGTGAGTCAAACTCGCGAACGAAGGGTTCCGTAACATCCATGTATACTAATATAATAAAGAGGGTACATTTATTTGTTTGCTTGAACCGATTTGAAAAAATATTTCACTGTTTAGGAGCTATCACTATCCCCGAGTAAAACAGGCTATATTTTATCCGGGAACGGGAAGAAGTTCTTCGTATCATGAAAACTAGTTATCTATGTAACGGCCAAAAGTGGAAAAAGCCTAATATATTAATTTTATTCTAGTTTTCAGTATTTGTTATTAAAACGACAACAGAAATACATCATCTGCTGAAAAAAACTGTCTCCCTGCTGGTTCACGACATACAGCCTTTTGGCAGACGACTACGTACAGCAAAGTTTGAAGTAGGTCCCGTTTTACCCTCTGAGCATGGAACCCTAAAAAACCGGCCAAGTGCGAGTTGGACTCGCGCACGCAGGGTTCCGTACCAAGCTGTAGTTCCACGCTTGAGTAACAGATGGCGTTGTATTCAAATTGCACTGTCTTTATAATTTATTGTATGGGGACCCCCCTTAATATATAACTTTTTTAAATTTTTAGTATTTGTTGTTATAGCGGCAATGAAAATACATCATTTGTGAAAATTTCAGCTTTCTAGCTAATCACGGTTAATGAGATACAGCGTGGAGACAGACAGACAGACAGACAGACAACGAAGTCTTTAATAGGGTCCCGTTTTATCCCCTGAGCACGGAACCCTAAAAAAGAAAATTTCATCGAGCAAAGAATTTTAAGAGATCAATTTTCTTCCATTGTTTTATTTAAAATAACATCGCTCTCTATTACAACAAAGTGCGATAGCCTTAATTACTCAAACTCAAGTATTTTGGGGTGACGTTAATGGTCCGAAAAAGGGGTGGAAAGTATTGAATTTTACAGTTTTACAAGGGAAAATTCTTTGTCAGTTTTAGAGGGTTATATTCTGGATAAGATTCGGGGGGATGACTTGAGAAAATGCTGGGAAATTGAGGGTAGAGGTGTTAATGGTGATATGGATGGAAAAGGGTGATGGTTAAGATATTATATCTACCTATACTAATAATGATTTTACCCTAAAAAGAAAGTTTTGCAATAAAGCTCTAAAACTTATTTATTATGTAGACATATAAATAGGAATAAGGGCAGGAGGATGGTTAATTATGTTGAACTGTTTAAAATTAATTAACTAAAATATAGTCAACGCTCCACTTATATTAAAAACAAATCCCTACTAAAAACTTTATGAATAAGTTTCCGAAAACTGTTTCAAAATAAGTTTATTTTGAGCTTCAGTTTCCATTTAGTAACGCTATTTAACAACCATGTTATTATGTCAACGAATATTATAATATTTGTTCGCGGAACAGTAACTATATCGTGTTCTGTTGAAATTCTATTGAACTGTAAACTCCAGTTTCTAGTAATTCCTAAAGGGACCGAGTTACATGACTTCCTATGATTTTAACACGAATATTTTATATTTGTATTGTATCCATGAATTTGCTATATTCTGGAGTTAAAATATAATTATTCCTGAGTAACACAGGCATAGGCATATTTTATCCCGGTACGTCAGTAGTACTCTAACAGTCTCTCTCTCTAGTAGCAGTCGCTCCATGTACAAACGACAGCACTTCAAGTTACCACAATCTGTCAAATTTCTGCAATAGATTTTCAACCTTATCGCAATGGCGGTAGGTTAATATTTGATTGGTAAAATTTGACAAATTCGTATACGTTGACCTGCTGTTGTCTGTACAACAGTGGTTCTCAGTTGCATCCGATTAGACTGGAAGCCGGCCCCAACATAGTTGGAAAAAAGCTAGAAGAGATAGTTCTCTCGAGATGCGGTTAAACCCGCGGGTACCTAGCTTACAATAAACTTTAATTTATCAGATAAAGAGCTGCAGATAGTCTAAGNTGTCTGTACAACAGTGGTTCTCAGTTGCATCCGATTAGACTGGAAGCCGGCCCCAACATAGTTGGAAAAAAGCTAGAAGAGATAGTTCTCTCGAGATGCGGTTAAACCCGCGGGTACCTAGCTTACAATAAACTTTAATTTATCAGATAAAGAGCTGCAGATAGTCTAAGACTCCTTTCAACTCCACCCACGGGGACACGGCTCATTTTGACAAGTTTCTGCCAACCCAAAAAGACCGCGGCTGGACTTAGACCACCCAATATGTTTTTTCAAATCTTACTAGCTAAATTAATAATAAATAAATAAGCCTTTTATTTCCCAAAAAAATACAGTTAAATTTCTTACATAATAAATGATTTG
>NWSH02000106.1:275884-289924 GCA_002382865.2 Heliothis virescens
TATTTTTCAATTCCTTTTTAACTAAAAATCCGACACCGTTTCTGTTATGGGTTTGTCCGTAATTCATAAAAATAAAATCTTGATATTCTATTATTTCATTGCCTGCAATTTTTATTTCAGAGAGCTAAATTAGTATACTTAAATATTTCCCAATTTTAGGTTTTTCCAATAGCTCTCTATTGGAAAAACCGTATGAAAATCCACTCCCTAGTTTCTATTTTCTTTTATAAAATGTAGTGGTTCAAGGATTATTATATCCAACTAGCTTCTGCCAGCGGCTTCACCCGCTTCCCGAGGAAACTATTTTCCGTACCCGGATAAAAAGTAGCCTATGTTGTTCCTCAGGGTCTATTCTATANAAAATAAAATCTTGATATTCTATTATTTCATTGCCTGCAATTTTTATTTCAGAGAGCTAAATTAGTATACTTAAATATTTCCCAATTTTAGGTTTTTCCAATAGCTCTCTATTGGAAAAACCGTATGAAAATCCACTCCCTAGTTTCTATTTTCTTTTATAAAATGTAGTGGTTCAAGGATTATTATATCCAACTAGCTTCTGCCAGCGGCTTCACCCGCTTCCCGAGGAAACTATTTTCCGTACCCGGATAAAAAGTAGCCTATGTTGTTCCTCAGGGTCTATTCTATATCAGTACCAAATTTCATCAAAATCGGCTCACTGGTTTAGGCGTGAAAGCGTAACAGACAGACAGAGTTACTTTCGCATTTATAATATTAAGTAGGCATTTTTGTTTTGTTTCTATCTTCTATCAACCAGTTTCCGTCCCACAGCTGGGCAAAAACAGTCCCACCTGTGATAATATTCCCATCTAAATTTACCAGCAAATAATGTACATTCCTCAATTTGTGACAGCGCCCAATATCAACTACGGACATAACATTACACGCTCGGTGAGGCTGACAAATTCTGTACGGAACCTCTAATGTGAATGTTAGTTCACGCTGTATATTATGCATTTTGTTTGTTTTGTATTAATTTTGGGTACCGCTGTTATGATTTGGCGGTTTATGTATGCATTTATGCAGGTATGTCTGTTAGAAATTTAAATCTGAAAATTCTAAGAGCTAGTTTAGGTTCCAGATAAAGTTCTAGGTAGCTATCTGACAGATAGTGTCATAGAAATGTTTTTATATTTTGACTACTTTTATATGGCAATATCCTGTTCTATGGATATTGCCACATTCTTTCAGTGTTAGATAGCCCATTTGTCGAGGAAGGCTACTTTTTATCCGTGTGCGCCGAGTAGTGCGGATATATTAATATTCATGGTGGTCAAAAGTAAAAGTATTAGAAGAGCTCGTGGCTAAGGTTATAGGCTACTTTTATCCGGATGCGCGTTGTAGTTAACACGGGAGAGCGGGTTAAACCGCTGGCGGAAGCTAGTATATTATAAAACTGAGGGGATTGCTTGTTTGTTTGTATGCGCTAATCTCAACAAACTACTGTTGCAATTTGAAAAATTATATCAATGTTCGATAGTCCAAACAAAGTTAATATAAGCTTATTTTTATCCACGCGCGCGAAGTAGATCTCACAGCTAGAAGGCAATAAAACATAAAACTTATTACAACACATAATTATATTCCTATTCACCCAACCAAAACACCACAAAGAGAATATCTGACGCTTNTTTAATATAAGGTTATTTTTATCCACGCGCGCGAAGTAGATCTCACAGCAAGAAGCTAGTAAAACCTAAAACTTATTACAACACATAATTACCCAAACAAAATACCACAAAGGCCCAATCAAAGAGAATATCTGACGCTTAAACACTCGCTCTTCTCAAACCATATTAGTATTGATTCATACGAATCCAACCAATCAATTCATAGCTCCAGTAGTAACTCAGTTACTTATAATTGGCTGACCAAAATACTAACTAGCTGTGTATAAATTGACGTGAGAACTGGCAGATTTCCGATATCTATCTGTTAGATAAGTTTATTATCTGAGATATTGTTTAGTTTTCGAGTAAATAGGCGTGATTTATTAGTATCTATATGAATATAGTCCTACTTCACTATCACTATAACTACATAGTGTAAAACAAAGTTGCTTCCCACGTCTGTATGTATGTATGCTTAAATCTTTAAAACCACGCAACGGATTTTGATGCGGTTATTTTTAATAGATAGAGTGATTCAAGAGGAAGGTTACTTTCAATAAATGATTTTTACTTTGACTTTTGCAATGTAAGAATTTATGTGTAGCTATGTTAAAATTCTATCGCTAGTCGAAAATCATCGTAAATAGATAGGATATAGAAATACTAGCTACACGATTTTCTTCTGGTTTCAAAGGAACAGCTACACGCATCCGGATAAGAAGTAGCCTAAGTATTTTTGAGGCTCTAGAGAACCTGTGTACCCAATTTTATTTAAATCAATTCGGAAAATCGGGTGGTGTAAAAGCGCTGTTAGTCATGTGTCGCGGTTGCCGTAACAAGACTTTATTTTAAACCGACTTAAAAAGGGCAAAATTCTCAATTTTTTAAAGATTATTTATATAACTTTTTCAACAGTATATTAAACAAAGGAAAATCCAATAACACTTTTGTTAACATGCTTTCATATACCAACCGCAAAGCCCCCAACAGAGTGTGTAGTCAAATTATAACCCCTTTGATCCATGGCGCAGGGTGCTACTGCAAACTATTTGGTAATTGGCTGATCATGACTGGCAAATCGGCTTTGTCAGTTTCACCTCTATGCGGTAACGATGTACAGACGACAACGCATCAAGTAACCACAAAGCAAAATTTCTGCAATAGATTTTCAACCTTATCACAATAGCGGAAGGTTAATGTTCGATTGGTAAAATTTGACAGATTCGGGTAGGTTGACCTGTAGTAGTCTGTACTTTAGCTATTGGTATTTTGGCGTTTTGAAAGGCAAAGGTCGACGGTTTTTGTGTATATTTTTATTTGAAAGAGGTCGACGGTATAATGAGTGCCTGTAGGTTTTATTGGTGTTAATAGGAAATTGCAATTTGTGGGTAGCTAGATGTTGAGCCAAAATAACGTATGTAGAGTGTTACAAAAATACCAGTAAACCTGAAAGTACGGAGTGAACGATCCGTTTGAAAAATCAATTATTAATATTTAAGTCGCTATATTTAAGTTTAACGCTCAATCCTTCTCCGTGTGAGAGGAGGCCTGTGCCCAGCAGTGGGACGATAAAAAGGCTATTACAAAAAAAAAAATAAGTCGCAATATTAGTGTATAACTTGCCGTCCAGTAGTAATAATGACAAGATTCGATCAACTTCGATCAACACCAGAGGAGGCTCTCGTTAGGCGGTTGGGTCAAGGGACTGATACAGAAGGCAGTGCTCCTTGATACGGCGCGCATTGTGAGGAGGTTTCTGTCTCTGGGACCCTAACCACCGGTACCTTGGACTCTATACCCGATATCGGCGGCCACCCGCTTTTTCTATTTTTAAATAACTTTTTTATTTAATATTTAAAAATGTAATAGATATGTGTACAAATTAATAAATGGGATAAAAATATAAAATCCATCCGGTAGTTTTAACTGAAAGATGAACAAACAATCCGAACATCCATATTATGTAGATACGCGTTTAATACACTAGCGACCCGCCCCGGTTTCGCACGGGTGCAATGCTAATGCATAATATTAGATAAGCACTTTTTCACGTCAAAATTTACAAAGGACAGCACCCCCAAAAGCGGCGCCTTTCACAAGTCTCGAATCGCATAAGTGCGGATAGATAAGTAGTAGAAATCGACCATCATCTGCCTAGCCTTTTCCCAACTGCGTTGGGGTCGGTTTCCAGTCTAACTGGATGCAGCTGAGAACCAGTGTTTTACATGCAGCAACTGCCTGTCTGATCTCCACAACCCGGGCAACCTGGCACCCCTTGGTAAGACTGGTTGTCAGACTTTCTGGCTTCTGACTACTATTTCTATTCTGATTTCTATCTAGTACTTAAACAAAATAGTCCCAGTGGACAAAATGGTTAATTCGTTGAGAAAGAAAACTGTAAGAATTCTACAAATTATGAATACTCTTTATGAAGTGTTATAGTTAACAAAGAAANTTGTCAGGCTTTCTGGCTTCTGACTATCCGTAACGACTGCCAAAGATGTTCAAATGACAGCTGGGACCCACCAGTTTATCGTGCCGAAACACGGAAGAAAGATGGTCACCCATCCACGGACAGCCCGTGCCAAGCGTTGCTTAACCTTATGATCGATCGATCCGCGCGGCTTAGCCACGAGCTCTTCATAGAAATCGACCAATAGGCGACAAAAACACTATAGGTTCGGTATCTACACCTTGCCGGTCTGATTCCGTCGCAAAAGTGTCACAATTTCAAACAACTCAATTTTGTATGGATAACATATTTTTCGAGTCACTGGCTCAGAATAAACCGATGGATTTATCATCCCCTCTCGCCAAGGGTTAGTCTTGACAGCTAGACTTTAGATATTTCTGGATTCGTTAATAATAGCATAAGCCCTAGGCCCGAGTTTGCCGATAACAAAAACGTAAGTTTTCTTTAAACTTTGTTTATTTTGAAAATTGATAGTGAAAATTCATAGTAAACAATTGTTTTCAAAATAACTGACATTTATACTGTCGGTGAACTTGGACCTAATACCTAGATTAAATATATGTGGTTATTTGTGATTTGACGTACCTATATCTATAAAATGGAATAATTTAACACTAAACTCAGGAACCACTAGTCCGATTTGAAAAATTCTTTCAGTGTTAAATAGCCCATTTATCGAAGAAAGCTACAGGTTACTTTTTATCCGGATGCGCAGAGTAGTTCCCACGGGACGTGGGTGAAACCGCTGGCGGAAGCTAGTGTACGTTATATGTATACTAATATTATACAACTGTTAGTTTGAACACGTCAATCTCAGGAACCACTGGTCCGATTAAAAACATAATTCAGTGTTAGATAGCTCATTTGACGAGGATGACTATATACTACTTTTTTAGCCAAGTGCACAAAGTAGTTCCTATGGGACGAGGGTGAAACAAGTCTAGATAATAGAAACTAGTCTCATAAACAAAACTGACATAACATCCATTCATTTCACAATAATTAACTCACAAGTTTTCAAAAATAGATCATAGTTTTAATCTTAAATAGCTTAACTAACTTAAAGACACCAAGATTGAAACATCAACTTGCATTCTCCACTTTAAACCGGTCGACCAACTAAGTTGGAAGCTAAGACGTAGCTTTAAGCTTTCAAAGGAAACTGTACATTAATTTTCATTAAAAACTTGCAACCACAGGCAAAGCCGGGAGCTTAGATGTTGTATTTATAAAAATAATGGCCGTTGTGTAGTGGTTGTGTTGTCAATAGTTTACTCAAAGATCGCATCACACAATTCTACTAATATCATATATATATAATTCATGAATGTGTGTATGTCTGTAACCTTTCACGCAAAAACTGCTCGACGAATTTTGATGGAAATTAGCAGTATTTTTTTTTCCTAGCCCAATTCTGTCCCACTGCTGGGCAAAGGCCTCCCCATCTTGCTTCCACACTTCTCGATCCTTCGACTAAGTCCACCAGTCTCATTGATAGGCGTCTAGGTCGTCGCGCCATCTCTTCCGGGGCCTACCTCGTCTGCGGTTTCCATCCTGGGGTATCCACTGGGCAACAATAGTGGCCCATCTTTCTGGGTGCATTGGGCTGACATGTCCAGCAGCTTGCAGTAATATAGCTTATATATCTAAATAACACATAGGCTACTTTAATTTTTATTAATCTCTCGCCTTAAGATCTTATTTAAGATTTTACCGTATAGATACTACGAGTACTTCACATCCGCACGATAAATAGCTTTTNTTGTCAGGCTTTCTGGCTTCTGACTATCCGTAACGACTGCCAAAGATGTTCAAATGACAGCTGGGACCCACCAGTTTATCGTGCCGAAACACGGAAGAAAGATGGTCACCCATCCACGGACAGCCCGTGCCAAGCGTTGCTTAACCTTATGATCGATCGATCCGCGCGGCTTAGCCACGAGCTCTTCATAGAAATCGACCAATAGGCGACAAAAACACTATAGGTTCGGTATCTACACCTTGCCGGTCTGATTCCGTCGCAAAAGTGTCACAATTTCAAACAACTCAATTTTGTATGGATAACATATTTTTCGAGTCACTGGCTCAGAATAAACCGATGGATTTATCATCCCCTCTCGCCAAGGGTTAGTCTTGACAGCTAGACTTTAGATATTTCTGGATTCGTTAATAATAGCATAAGCCCTAGGCCCGAGTTTGCCGATAACAAAAACGTAAGTTTTCTTTAAACTTTGTTTATTTTGAAAATTGATAGTGAAAATTCATAGTAAACAATTGTTTTCAAAATAACTGACATTTATACTGTCGGTGAACTTGGACCTAATACCTAGATTAAATATATGTGGTTATTTGTGATTTGACGTACCTATATCTATAAAATGGAATAATTTAACACTAAACTCAGGAACCACTAGTCCGATTTGAAAAATTCTTTCAGTGTTAAATAGCCCATTTATCGAAGAAAGCTACAGGTTACTTTTTATCCGGATGCGCAGAGTAGTTCCCACGGGACGTGGGTGAAACCGCTGGCGGAAGCTAGTGTACGTTATATGTATACTAATATTATACAACTGTTAGTTTGAACACGTCAATCTCAGGAACCACTGGTCCGATTAAAAACATAATTCAGTGTTAGATAGCTCATTTGACGAGGATGACTATATACTACTTTTTTAGCCAAGTGCACAAAGTAGTTCCTATGGGACGAGGGTGAAACAAGTCTAGATAATAGAAACTAGTCTCATAAACAAAACTGACATAACATCCATTCATTTCACAATAATTAACTCACAAGTTTTCAAAAATAGATCATAGTTTTAATCTTAAATAGCTTAACTAACTTAAAGACACCAAGATTGAAACATCAACTTGCATTCTCCACTTTAAACCGGTCGACCAACTAAGTTGGAAGCTAAGACGTAGCTTTAAGCTTTCAAAGGAAACTGTACATTAATTTTCATTAAAAACTTGCAACCACAGGCAAAGCCGGGAGCTTAGATGTTGTATTTATAAAAATAATGGCCGTTGTGTAGTGGTTGTGTTGTCAATAGTTTACTCAAAGATCGCATCACACAATTCTACTAATATCATATATATATAATTCATGAATGTGTGTATGTCTGTAACCTTTCACGCAAAAACTGCTCGACGAATTTTGATGGAAATTAGCAGTATTTTTTTTTCCTAGCCCAATTCTGTCCCACTGCTGGGCAAAGGCCTCCCCATCTTGCTTCCACACTTCTCGATCCTTCGACTAAGTCCACCAGTCTCATTGATAGGCGTCTAGGTCGTCGCGCCATCTCTTCCGGGGCCTACCTCGTCTGCGGTTTCCATCCTGGGGTATCCACTGGGCAACAATAGTGGCCCATCTTTCTGGGTGCATTGGGCTGACATGTCCAGCAGCTTGCAGTAATATAGCTTATATATCTAAATAACACATAGGCTACTTTAATTTTTATTAATCTCTCGCCTTAAGATCTTATTTAAGATTTTACCGTATAGATACTACGAGTACTTCACATCCGCACGATAAATAGCTTTTATTCAAAATATTGACTGAAAAAATGTCATAATCAGTCGACAGAACGTAATACATGAAAAATTTTTCTTCTCTTCACCCTCTTTTCAGCATATTTGATGGAAACTCCTTTATTTCGTTTCTTTGTATTGAAAATAACATTAACAATGACTCGCCTCTTTGATCGGTTACATACATTACTATATTATACTTGACTTTACCTATGGATTTGCTTACTTTTCAAATTTTTCAAATGCGAAGTTTGATAAGGCACTATGTTAAGGTGCATTCGACCACTAGAAGCGAGAAATTCAAATATAAAATGTTTTTTTCTGTAACTGTCGAAACTATGATATTTCGCAATAAAAAGTTTTTTACAGTTACATTTAAATTATAAGAAGTTTCGGAGTTAAACAAGGACATCAGAAATTACTTTGTGGGATATTATAACCGCCAATCATAAGATCACGCCTCATATTGAATGTTAACTTAGGTAAAACATGAAAAAACCATTTTATATTTGAATTTCTCGCTTGTAGTGGTCGAATGCACCTTAAAGAGGAAAGGTTGAACATATTAAAATACCTACTTATCACAGCAAAAGTTTTCCTCGTCCTGCATAAATATACTAACTTATACATAGATACTGAAAAATTCAAAAGTTTTGCTAGCGATTATAATGTAGTGAACTTTTAATGAACTTTCAAAATCTACACGGATGGGATGAAAGATAAATATTGAGTTCAAGTTACTTAAAAGAATATCTTTTTATTTTCTTTTTGTTTTTCGAACTGTAGTAATGAAAGTATATTTTTTCAGAAGCAGTTTATTAAAAGGAGTGCCGTCTAATATAATAAAGAGGGAACATTTGTTTTGTATCCTAAAAGCTACGAAACTAATGAATTGATTTGAAAAATTATTACACTGTTGGAAAGCTAGACTATCTGCGAGTAAATTCCTTACTAATATTATAAATGCGAAAGTAACTCTGTCTGTATGTCTGTCTGTCTATTACGCTTTCAAGCCTAAACCAGTGTGCCGATTTTGATGAAATTTGGTACAAAGATAGAATAGACCCTGAGGAACAACATAGGCTTTTTATCCGGGTACGGGAAATAGTTCCCTCGGGAAGCGGGCGAAGCCGCTCGCAGAAGCTAGTAGGCTATATTTAGTCCAGGTACGGGAAGAAGTTCCCCGGGACGCGGGTAAAACCGGGCAATATAAATATATCTTTTTTCCTTTTTTCACTTGGTTTATTAAAGCTTTTACTAAACCAAGGAGACAGTTTATATCTTTAAATCCTTTGATGACGCACAAACATCCAAATTAATTATATTCAACTAAATAATAAATTAAACATTCCGCTCTATAATTCAAATAGAAGGATACAATTAAAATTCAAAACTGACAAATAAATTGAATTAAACGATCCTCGTTAAATATAAACAATTGCTGTAAGTACTCATTCAGTCAATGGTATCTTAAATACCTACAGTTATCCAGAACAAGTAATTTTAATTTACAAGTCAGTGTATCAATCTGTCAAATTAACCTTATAACAATAGTGGAAGGAGTTCTTCTTCTTCTTATCGAGTGAGCTGCAGGTTTAATCACCTAACAAGCCCTAGTGTCAGAGTTTTTTCTCAAATCCACCTGACGGCCTCTGACGTGGATTTATATACGACTGCTACTGAGTAGCATTCGAGGACGCCGGCTTTACGTGCCCTCCCAGGCACGGGGGTGTAACACCGCCAACTTCCAAACTCCAGGCTGCTTTGTGAAAGTTTCTAAAACCGATTTCGGCCTGGCCCGGGAATCGAACCCGAGACCTGTAATCGGCAGTCGCGCTATGCGACCGCTAGACCAACGAGGCAGGTCAGGAAGGAGTTTAGATTGCAATTTTTTTTTCAGATTCAGGTAGGTTGATCTGCTGGCATCCGTACATACATATAGCAATTTATTGGCAGTAATAACAAAGTGTTACATGATATTTGGTGCGAATTTTACATATAATGTAACTACAGACTGCAGTGAACAGGTCAGTTCCGATTCAGTGAAATATATCTTTATGTATGTTATTTAGTAAGTGCAAGTATAGGTTGTATGTTTTTTGGCACGGTAGTGTAATATTGGCTACTCATATTCGAAGACATAATGTTACTATACCACTGACTGTTGTTTGTATATATTAATAAAATCATATGTTATTTCGTTGTTTTTAGTCTATCCCGTAACAAAATTTAATCTAATTCGTTTTACTATTTTATGGTCATGGCACATTGTACCGGCACGGTCACGGCACAGCAATTAACGTGTCATTTAAATTTGAACATTAAATCGTATGACGTATGATATATTTCATAACGCCAATACAAAAAAGCCAACGGCGGGCTGTCAGCGCGCGGTTTCCTATCTAACAACGCACGTTGTTATGAAATATATCATATGCCATACAATTTAATGTTCAAATTTAAATGACACGTTATTTGCTGTGCCGTGACCGTGCCGGTACAATGTGCCATGAACCTTACTGTGACGCTGTATTCGACTTTTTTATAAATTCAGTGGCTGGTTTTAATATTTAATTCAGTGGCTGTCTCCTTCACGGCCAGTTCACAGGTACCAGATAAAGTTCTAGATAGCTATCTGACAGATGCTGCTAAAGAAGTTAATTTTAACTACTTTTCTATGGCATTATCTGTAAGTTAACTATCTAGAACTCTATCTGGAAACCGGGAAACTGACCGTAATGGAGACAGCAACTTAATTAAATATTAAATTATTGTACCAATAAGTTTCCAAGTGACCAATTTCTAACTGCGGAATTCAATATTCTGTCTATCTCTGGATTTGCTTACTACAGATAGGAATTTGACATTACTTGTATGGGGCTAATGTCAAAATTCTATCTCTAGTAAGCAAATCCAGAGATAGATAGGTTATTGGGAAGTCGTCCGTAAGTCAAAATAATCTAATAGCGCTAAGAAAACTGCCCCAATTTCTTTCACTATTTTTTCACTAAAACGTCAATGTTTCTATCTCAAAGAATGTTTCCCCTTCGCAAGCTTTACGATATTCGAAATGATAAGTATAGATTCGACAGTTTCTCTTACGCACAGCTGAGAGAAAAATATATATCTTTAAGGTGGTGTTACACTTACAAATATCTTTGTCCAACATTTTTCTTTTATTTTGGAAACTTTTTTTCAATGTTTTGTATAATAACCTGCCTATTTTTAGCTATGTAGGGGTCGTATTCCAGTCTTGCAGGAGATAAAGGCAGCTGTGCACCAGCGTTTTACATGAAGCGACTGCCAATTTGACCTTCTCAATTAAGTAACCAGGGTGTGCTTGCATCTTTTTTATTGATTGAAAATCAAATGACCGCTCCCGCTGTGGATGGAGCGTGAGGGAATGTCGGACTTTTACTGACTAAAACCCAAGGTGTTTCTTTTGGAACCCGTTGTGTACCAGTGCCGCGGTAACTCGCGCAAACAATTTCGAAACCGACGAGGTTACACTTACTCGCATTGGTTATAGAATACTCATACTATAGGCAAATACTTGACAGTAGAAGAACGAAGATATTTATATTTATAAAACTTAATCTATACAAATAAAAATCAAAATCCTGACTCATCAACGCAGGGCCCAAACCCTGAAAGCTTAAATTTTGCACAGAGGTTCATCTTAAGACTCTCACGCGAAATAATAAAGGATTTCCCGAAATTGCCATGGGAACGGGAAAAACGGAATTTTAAGTTTTGCGCGGGCAAAGCCGCTGGCAGAAGCTAGTAATAAATAAGTGTATTACTACCCTTAGATATCTCTGTCGTAAATCCTTGTATTATTTCACTGTCGGCACAAACCCTTATAGTTCTGTTAAGTAATTTTGATTTTACTACGGATTTGTCGTGTTTTTAACCGACTTCAACAAAAAGGAGGAGGTTCTCAATTCGGCCGGTATATTTTTTTTTTTTTTTTTTTTTTTTTTTTTTTTTTATGTATGTACACCGATTACTCCGAGGTTTCTGAACCGATTTACGTAATTCTTTTTTTGTTTGATACGGAATAGCTTCGAATTGGTCCCATAAAAATTTTATCCAGGTGGGCCCGTTAGTTTTCATTTTAGGAGCATTTTTCTAAAAAAATTACCTGTAAATTTTACGTGGATGACTTGATAACAGGCCGGTGAGGCCTGTTATCAAGTCATCCACGTAAAATTTTACATACTGATAAAAACGCAAGACTAAACTAAAAAGTATAAAATAAAAATAACTACGTTAAAAAAAACCGACTTCAAAACTAAAAAGTAAAAAATAAAAAGTTTATTAAAATAATAGGTTTGATGTCGGTGCCAAGTAAGTCAATATAAAACTTACGTAGTAACTAGGCACCGACATCAAACCTATTATTTTAATAAACTTTTTATTTTTTACTTTTTATCACATTTTTTTCTTTACGGGTGGATTTGTATTAAGGATCTTTACCCCATTTCTTTTACAAATGCAATGAAAAGCAAAAGAAACAGGCTGAAATAAAATTATAATATATATCAATGTTAATTTTTTATAGTTTTTAATAGTAGTCTATACTAATATTATAAAGAGGAAAACTTTGTTTGTTTGTTTGTTTCGTTGTAATGAATAGGCTCAAAAACTACTGGACCGATTTTCAAAATTCTTTCACCATTCGAAAGCTACATTATCCACGAGTGACATAGCTATATTTTATCCGGGTACGGGCAGTAATTCCCACGGGATGCGAGTGAAACCGCGGGAAAACGGCTAGTATTATTATAATTTTAAAGACATACGATTTCTAAAGACACAGGGTACTTTTTTATGAGTAAAATTTCAGGAAATATGTTCTTTTATATGAAACCAACAACTAAAGCTTAGATATTATTTCAAGAAACCTTCCTGTTACTTCATGATATTTTTATGAAAGGATTGGTCGGTAAGTTAATAACCTTCAGTACTCAGTATCCCGATCAGATAATTATAGTAATGGTTCAATCTCTCTGATTGGCCAATCACTACACTAGATTACATGTGATTTGAGTACCAATCTATACTAATATTATAAAGCTGAAGAGTTTGTTTGTTTGAACGCGCTAATCTCAGCAACTACTGGTCCGATTTGAAAAATTCTTTCAGTGTTAGATAGCCCATTTATTGAGAAAGGTTATAGGCTACTTTTTATCCGGGTGCGCCGAGTATTTTTCATGGGATGCGGGTGATACCGCTGGCAGAAGCTAGTAAAATATATGTAGGTAATATAACATTTATCCGTCATGCTTGAGAAGATTTCTATCCGTGTTGGTCCGTTTTGTTTGAGCATTAAATACCAAAATAAGAAATATAACTAGTGTAAGGAAAATAGAGTCCATTTCATTTTTTTTCAATTTAATTTTATTCAATTTTCGTCGTAACTAAATCATTTTAAGTGGTAATATCAAGTCACGTTTTATTTTTATATGAAAATTGATCGATATAAAAAATCTCACTATATTACTGTCATAATATTTTATAGCAAAAACTACTTAATACATAAGTGGCCATGTTCACCATAACTGTATACTTAAATGTGTGATGTTACAAAGGAAAACTTTAAAAGGTTTTCCCAATAATACACAAAGCTTTATGTAAAAATATACTATGTAAAAATATAAACATCTGAATGTAAAATCTCATCAATAAGGAGGCTTTTTGAATAATCGTTCAAAACATCACCAAGTCATATCTACAAACCCTTTACAAATATAAAGTAGGTAAACGAATGTCATTTTAATATAAAGAGAAAAAAATCTATACTCATTTCTACACAAAACAGGAAAACTCATTCAGAGAAAAACATGAAATACGTCAAAAACAAAAAGCTCAATGAAAAAATTCTATTTGCGTGTTTCCGTCTAACTCAGGGAAAAGCGGTATAATTAACCATTTCGATACAAAATACATCGTTTCATTAAAACGAAAGTGAAATGGACCCTTCGAAAACGTCCCACAAAAATCCTGAATAGAAAAGTCTTACCTTTTCAAAGACGATAACAGAAAATTGAGAAGTTCTATCGAAATCTTGTAGCTGAAACTAACACTTTTACACAAAAGTTTAAACAAATGTTTTATTTTACTTTCAGTATTTATTTATTTTAACACGATAACTGTACGAACATTATTTTATTACGCGACGAGGGTCCGCCCTTAGAATTTTACACGTCCGGCCGGTCTGAGCGTCGGACGAAAACTGGCTGCGAGAAAATGATAGAACACCTCTATACCGTTTCGCGAATTTTCACAACGACTTAAGTCACTATAACGCACTTTCTATTTACAACCTTATGTCAAGAACCTGAAAGTCGAGATTCAATTGCGGTGGAAGTGAACTTATGGTATAAGATAGCACAAATGTTAGCA
>NWSH02000010.1:0-26397 GCA_002382865.2 Heliothis virescens
CTGATGGTTAGTCCGTCTAGTGTTTTTCATTCACATAGGGAGCCCCCCCGCGTCTCACCGCGCTGCGACCGCGCCGCCGCCGCGCGCCGCGTAAATAGCAATCGGGTATTATATAAAAATTCTATTAATCATTTCATTTTGTTATTGTTTAGTTTGTATTTTTTACTGATTCTTTGTTCATTTATTACCTACACTGTTATACTAATATTATAAAGAGGACAGACAAGTACCTACCTACCTATTTATGTTTGTAACGAATAGGCTCAAAAAGTACTGGATCAATTTAAAAAATCCTTTCACCATTTGGATGTTATTATCTTTAATATCTTTCATTCTAGGTATAATATTTGTCATTTGTAGCGAAAACTGAGATTTAAAAGTTTTATTAGTTTTTATTATTTTCGTTATACGTAATATCTTTCATTTGAAATTGAAACTGCAAGTTATATATATATTTAGAATCGCTATTTAAAACTCTTCATTTTGATACCCCACTCGATGGGGTTGTGTAAAAAAATTTTTTTTTTACCTCACAATATGGGGTACGAAATCCGCCATTTTGTTTTTTTATTTTTCTTATGTACCCAGTGTCACTCGCGCTATCAAGACGAATCTAACGACACCAAATACGTATACAATCCTTCCAGCCGTTCAGGCTGTAGCAGGGAACATAGAAAATCTGGATACATACATACATACACGTCAAAAACATTACCCTCCTGGCTGTGGGCAGTCGGGTAAAAAAGACTTAGGAAGACAGTATAAAGATAGATGGTACTAAATCATCTCGACTTAAGAGATGAGAAATTCTAGATGGTGAGAGAGAGTGAGAGGGAGAGGGGAAAAGAATGACAGTGAAAATAGAGGGATACTGCAAGAGCGAGTAGTGAGATGTAAATGGGGCAGAGAGAGAGAAAGAGAGAGAGATGAAAAAAATCGTTGTTAATTTCGACTAACCTCGTGATGTTTAATCTTATGCTTGTCATGCGCCCTCGTATCGACGAACCCTTTATAGCAGAGCTTGCACTTGTAAGGCGCGCGCGTGTAGTTACACGAGTCAGAGCGAGATACTAACTGCGCCTGCTGCTGCGCCTTAGTCAGATGTAGCACTGTACTGCCTCACACCACTCTCTTACTGTACGTGGCGATGCAGCGGAGAGCGGGGGGAGAGAGAGAGAGCGGGGGAGAGAGAGAGGGAGGGAGAGAGAGAGAGGGGGGGGGGAAGGGGAGAGACAGAGAGAGAAAAAATGATTAATTATTATTTTCTACTAACCTCATGATGCTTTATCTTATGCTTGTCATGCGCCCTCGTATCGACGAACCCTTTATAGCAGAGCTTGCACTTGTAAGGCGCGCGCGTGTAGTTACACGAGTCAGAGCGAGATACTAACTGCGCCTGCTGCTGCGCCTTAGTCAGATGTAGCACTGTACTGCCTCACACCACTCTCTTACTGTACGTGGCGATGCAGCGGAGAGCGGGGTGAGAGAGAGAGAGAGAGAGACTTAGGAAGACAGTATAAGGAAGGATAGATGGTACTAAATGATTTCGACTGAAAGAGTTGAGAATATGTAGAGAGAGAGGAGGGAGGGAGACAGAGGGTGGGAGAGAGAGGGGGAGGGAGAGACATAGAGAGAGAGAGAGAGGGAGAGAGTGAGAGAAAGAGAGAGATATGAAAAAAACTTTGTTAATTTCTACTAACCTCGTGGTGTTTAATCTTATGCTTGTCATGCGCCCTCGTATCGACGAACCCTTTATAGCAGAGCTTGCACTTGTAAGGCGCGCGCGTGTAGTTACACGAGTCAGAGCGAGATACTAACTGCGCCTGCTGCTGCGCCTTAGTTAGATGTAGCACTGTACTGCCTCACACCACTCTCTTACTGTACGTGGCGATACAGCATAGAGCGTGGTGAGAGAGAGAGAGAGTGGAGAGAGAGAGAGAGAGAGTGGAGAGAGAGAGAGAGAGAGAGAAGTCTGCAAGAGCGATAAGGAAGACATAGATGGGAGAGAGAGTGAGAGAGAGACTGAAAGAGAGAGAGATGGAAAAATCTTAGTTAATTTCTACCAACCTCGTGATGTTTAATCTTATGCTTGTCATGCGCCCTCGTATCGACGAACCCTTTATAGCAGAGCTTGCACTTGTAAGGCGCGCGCGTGTAGTTACACGAGTCAGAGCGAGATACTAACTGCGCCTGCTGCTGCGCCTTAGTTAGATGTAGCACTGTACTATCGGATTTTTGTACTGTAATGATAAAGATAATGTTGAATCACATAAGGTTTGATCAAGCGCTTGACACGGCACGCATCGTCAGGAGGTTTCTCTCTATGGAGCCCTGACCGCCGGTAGCTTGGACCATGTTCCCGATGCCGGTGGGACACTATTTTTATATTTTTTTGATAAAGATAAAAATTTAAGAGCTCGTGGCTAAGTCAAAGCCGCGCGGATCGATCGATCATAAAGTTATGCAACGCTTGGCGCGGTCGCTCCGTGTGACCATCTTGTCATAACGGATTCTTCCGTGTTTCGGAAGGCACGATAAATTGGTCCCGGCTGTCATTTGAACATCTTTGACAGTCGTTATGGGTAGTCAGAAGCCAGTGAGTCTGACAATCATTCTCCAGCTAGATCCAGTGAGATCGGAAGCTGACCCCAACATAATTGGGAAAAGGCTAGGCAGATAATGATATATTCATTTGCTTACCTTTATTACGCTTAACTTTTTTTATTTTGACTTCTTTAGGTAGTTCTGTACTTTCAGATTTTAACTTGATAAGTGGTACTTCGTCATCAGAATCAGACACTATGTGCTGTGAGTCTTCCAAGTCTTGGTAGTTGTCTATATGCTCATGATCTTGGCCTGAAATTAACAGTATAAAGATTAAATTAAATAAATATGAATAGTTCTTTTTGGACCATTTTGTACATGAATAATGGTACAGAACCCTTCGTACGCAATTCCAACTTGCAGTGAGCCAGTTTTAAAATCTTCTAAGTAAACTTATAATAAATCTGTAGAGAGGTCAATTCTGTACATGAAATATATTTCCAAAATAATCAGGGGGTGATTAGGGATCGATACTGATGCCAAAAATGCAATCAGTAGATTTTTTGTCTGTCTGTATAACCGTTATAGAAACAAAAATTACCCCGACGGATTTTAAAGAAACTTGGCACATACAATTATTATTCGTACTCCTGAGCTGGTTATAGTATACTTTTCATCACGCTACAATCAATAGGAGCAGAGCAGTGAAGGGAAAGATCTTTGATTATGAGTCGCTGGCATAAGCGCCTTGATCCGCGAACGAAGTCGCTGGCAGAAGCTAGTAATTTAATAAAACCTTGTTTTTTTAACCGACTTCCCAAAAAGGAGGAGGTTCTCAATTCCACCGTATTTTTTTTTTATGTTAATTCATATCTCCGGCAGTTATAGACCGATTTGAGAAATTCTTTTTGTGTTTGAAAGAGTACGATGTCAGCGTGGTCCCATGGTAAGGATACCAGGATCTGATGATGGGATCCTGGAGAAATTGAGAGAACTCTTCAAATTTCGTACGCTTTTTTACGCGGTGGCAAAATAAACACAGTCAACAGACCTGCAGACACCGACTTCTAGAGCCATGTGAAAAATTTTATTTTATCCCTTTCAGTGTTTTTTTGTGAAGTCGGTTTTGTTTTTTTGTAAAAAGTTTTTAATACATACCGTCTACATGTTCAATTTTCAGCTGTATATCAACCTGCTTCTCGCACACCGGTTCCTCTTTAATTTCATTGTCTAGTGATCCATCTACTATGTTCATATAGTGTACATCAGTTTTAGCCAAGCCGTTTCGTAGTTCAATGTCTTGGTGGAATTTTGGTTGTTTGTCCTGTAAAAATGGGTTTGATAATAAAGTTTGTTGAGAATGGAATATTTATGGATTTTGAAAAGTATAAGTTTGATTATTTACTTGAAAGTGGTAATTTATATATATTTATATTCACCCGCTCTCCCATGGGAACTACTGCGCGCACGCAGATAAAAAGTAGCCTATAACCTTCTTCGATAAATGGCCTATCTAACACTGAAAGAATTTTTCAAATCGGACCAGTAGATCCTGGGATTAGCGCGTTCAAACAAACAAACTCTTCAGCTTTATAATATTACTATAGATAAGCTTATATTATGTTATTTGTGGCTGTTTCATGTAATTTTGAAATTCGAAAACTGCTGTTTACAACCTACTTTGAATAAATGCTTTTTGATTTTATCTTGGGAACTATTGGTTCAATATGAAAAATTCTTTGGCAGAGGCTAGTAATATACATATAGCTACAGTTTGCTTGTTTGCCAGAATAAGCTATTATTAAGAACTATGAAGGCTACATTTTATCAGGATGCACAAAGCATTGTTTCAGTTTTTAGGGTTCCATACCCAAATGGGTAAAACGGGACCCTATTACTAAGACTACATTGTCTGTCTGTCTCCGGGCCGTATCTCATAAACCATGATAGCTAGAAAGCTGAAATTTTCACAAATGATGTATTTCTGTTGCCGCTATAACAACAAATACTCAAAATCAAAAAAATATATATTAAGGGGGTCCACATACAATAAACCTGTGGAACTGCAAATTATAACTTTGTTATTCATATATTTGTATGAAAAACAAAGTTATTTTTTGCTGTCCGAAAAATTTTTGTATTTTGGCTAGTTGTAGGTAATAGATACATTCATTTTTATTAATAATGGTACCAAACCCTTTGTGCCCTAGTCCAACTCGCACTTGGTCGGTTTTTTTTTAATTTCAAATTTTACCACAGTTTAACCAAAAACAATTACATAATTAAGTTTAAAATAGTTGTGCTATATTCCTTACTTCATAATCCTCGCTCAGGATCTGG
The DNA here is from genome assembly GCA_002382865.2 of Heliothis virescens. Taxonomy (NCBI): domain Eukaryota; kingdom Metazoa; phylum Arthropoda; class Insecta; order Lepidoptera; family Noctuidae; genus Heliothis; species Heliothis virescens. Next base: position 4,885 of record NWSH02000010.1, read on the forward strand.
TGGAACAGCTCCTCAGCCCTCAAACACTTCCTCATGAAGGTGTAACATTGCTTCAGCTTTGAGTAGCAGTAGACGCAAGCCAGCATTGGTCTTCTGTCTATTGTTACGAACTGTAAAGAAAGAAAATAATTCTTAGATGGTTTTTTATGTATATTATCTTATATATAAAAATCAATTGCTGTTCGTTAGTCTCACTAAAACTCAAGAATGGCTGGACCGATTGAGCTAATTTTGGATTTGAATTAATTGTTGAAGTCCAGGGAAGGTTTAAACGTTGAGAAAATATGGAAAAAAAAAAATGTGTTACGAAGTTCACCGGATCAGCTAGTTAATAATATAAAGCTGAAGGGTTTGTTTGTTTAAACGTGCTAATCTCAGGAACTACTGACCTGTTTGAAAAAATCTTTCAGTGTTAGATAGCCCATTTATCGAGGAAGGCTATAGGCTACTTTTTATCCGGGTGCGCGGAGTAGTTCCCACGAGAAACAAGAGATCGTATGAGAAGTAGTTTTCACGAGGCGCGAGTGAAATCGCGGGAAACAGGTAACTTAGTGAGGATTATTGACAGAATTGCTTGAACTTACCGCTATATTAGTGAGTTTCACATATATTTCTTGGAGATATCTGTTTGTTACTACATGCGTTCGCACATTATCTGCTAAACATATCCTACAGATTGATAACTTCTCCATTTTCTTACTTATTTATGTTATTAATTGATTTTTTCTTATAACAATATTTACTTATTTCGCACTCAAGGCATTATAATACAAATTACAAATACTACTGTAAATATCACTGGCGGGTGAAAATTAATGCGTAAAACACTTAATAAGTGTTCTGAATAGTCTAAAAATCATTAAATTTATAAAAATGTAAACCCGACTATTAGAAAGAAAACTATCGGCAGTTTAGTATGTATGAAAACTTTGATATAGCATTATTATTTAAACATTCTCACAATTAATAGTGCATAATCTATCAAAAACTAATCCAAAATCTTTCATAAACATAAAATACATCAAAAAATTATTAATTGTAAAATGCTTTGTACGCGAACCCAAACAATTTTATTTTGACATTTTCTTCATAGCATTGCAGATGCGTTCACGAGAAACGAACAAAACAATACAAAAATCATTGTTAAATCAATACTACAAGTAGGTACAATTAGTAACAAAAATGAAAGAAATCACGTTAACTACATGATTTCCTTCAAATCAATAGAAAATCTATTTGAATGCTTACTTAACAGCTATATTGAAGACGACTGTATAGAATCTCAAGGTATTTAAATTTGAACGCAGAAGTTTATGGCGTCCGACGAGCTGTCAAATCACGCTACGGTGCTACTATGAAATCTGAATTTGTAGTTCACAACACATTCTCACCAAATTTTCACTATGTCAATATATTATTGGAAAAGATCTCACAATCCTTACTCCTATAATCTTTCATAAGCCGCATTAAATGCTATGATTAAATGTGACAATATTAAGTGCCTTTATACTAGGCATACAAATTGGGAATTGATTAAAAACTATGTTTTTATTTCGAATCGAGAATGTGATCGTGTGAGTGATTCGTTTTCCGGTAGTACCACTGATGACAGAACTAGAACTAGAATGCAACAAAAAATTAATTCCTGTTGCATTCAGCATAAATTTTTATATTTTGGTTTATTTCTGGATATATCGGTGTTTATTGTTGACTAAATGGACGATTAATTACATTTGTTATTCACTGACAAGTGAGGAATAACAGCGGACAGCAAGTAAGTTTATTTTCATATTTATTTTGAGTTTTCTGGGGATGGGCTCTCTCGAAAATCGAAGCGTTCTTGTTCTTATATTTTGTGTAATAAAGCTTTAAATATGTTGCCTATAAGTGATTGAGTGATATTTTAACAGTACTGTGTCTATTGACAACAAATACGTTATAAAAAAAATTACACATAACATAACACAATATATTTTGTGACCTTTTACGAAAAAATGTTATGAAAGGACTAATATTGTGCAATTTATAACTTTCATTCTTCGTGTATTTGTGAGAAGAGGCCATTGCACAGCTTTAAGTTTATAAATAAGATGTTAATCATAGTAATTTAGCCTTTTAAATGATGCAATTAATTACTTGAAGCAATACTGTGTGAAAGCATTGAAAACTATAGTTTTTTGATACAATTAAGATCATAAATATCTCATAAGATTTTGGAATATGAAGAATTGTGTAATTTTTTCATATTGATTTCCTTGCCGTATTTCGAATAAATATTCTTTCACATTAATATTAATTTTTGTTGTTTTTATTTTTGTGTCTACATTTGTGTAGCGATTAGTCAATTGGTTCTTTCTTTCTGGTCATTCCCTCAATGCTGAGGATTGTGAATGTATGTCAATCTTCTCCACTCGGTCCGGTTCAATTAATTACATACCCGTTTATTTCGGACTTCTCAAAAAAGGTAGTGCAATAGCCAAGTTTAGAAAACATTTCAATTTAAGTCAAAGTATTTCTTGTGGAATTTAGAATCTTAGAATTGCATAAAAAAATAGAAGCTCTCAAGCTATCAGAAAAATTGAATTAATGTAAAAAAACCAAGAGGAACATGAAAAAAAAAGTATTTTTTCCAAATAGATTTTGCTCTATAGCCATCAAATTGCTGCTGCTGCATAATGCAAAAATACCCTTGACACTAACTGCTTTGGAGTCAAACATTTTTTACTTGTTTATTAAGCCTCTTATTATACTAATCTATACTTATATTATAAAGAGGTAAAATTGTTTGTAATTTTGTAAGTTTGTTTGTCTCTGGAAGTAATGAACCAATTTTAAAAATTGTTTCACTGTTAGAAAGCTACATTATTCGTGAGGCTATATTGTATCCGGGTACGGGCAGTATTTCCTATGGGACGCGAGTGAAACCGCGGGAAAACGGCTAGTTATTCATATTTTAACAAGATATTTCCCTGCAATATAAAGAAAAACATTTTTGAGAGTGTATATTTGTTTTTTCGTAAAAACCATAGTCCTCTCAGGAAGCTTGTCGAAGCTAGTTTTTTTTTAACAGCCTTTTTATCGTCCCACTGCTGGGCACAGGCCTCCTCTCACACGGAGAAGGATTGTGCATTAATCACCATGCTTGCTCAATGCGGGTTTGTGATTTCAGACTTTATAGTCCAGGTTTCCTCAAGATGTTTTCCTTCTAAGCTAGTTATTGACTAAAATAAAAAAACAATAACCTAATACTTTTTATTCTTGCTTTTCAGAACCATCATCATGTCTACATAAACCAACAAAAAAAAAATACATCAAAATGTACGCAAACACACTAGACTTCGTTTGCGATTATTGCTCGCGAACTTTCACCAGAAAATACAACTTACAGACACATATAGAAAACTGTCATATAAATTCTTCATGTCAATGTGATATTTGCGGCCAAAATTTCGGCAGCCCAGCCGGCTTGCTGCAACATCTAGCTCGCGGCCATAACAGTTACAGTCAACCATTTCCCGAGTGCGAATTATGTGGTCGAATTTTCACTAGAAAACAGAACATCGTCTCTCATATGATCACTGTACATCTACAAGGGCTAGGATACGAAATAAAGTGTAGATTATGCGATAAGACATTCACGACTGAGCGGAATTTGAAGCGACATATGAATCAGTTACATAACCCCGATATAGAGTACCCTACGTGCAATGATTGTCATAAGGTGTTTAGAGGCAAGCATTCCTTGATTGCTCATATACAATCAGTGCATACGGTGACGGAAAAAGATGTGATAAAATGCCATCTTTGTGAGAAAGTTTACACCAATAATCGCAACTTGAAGAGACATATCGAGATGTTCCATGGCGAAAAGGGTGAGTTCAAATGTGATATTTGTCCGAAAGTCTATACCTCTAACCAGAGTTTGCGACGCCATGCTAGAACTAGACACAGCACAGACAACCAAGATCAATTCACTTGTAATTACTGTATGAAAGTGATAATTGGTAGAGAGAATTATGAAAGCCATATACAATTCCACCACCAAGAACCGGAAATTGAAATAAAAACTGAATTTGTTTGCGAGACATGCGGAGAAAGCTTTGCAGAAGAACCTTATTTAAGACAGCATGTAAAAAGCGAGCATTCGTTCAAAACGTTCTATAAATACTGTAAGAAGTCCTTATTAAAACAGTATAAGGTAGATAATCATACGGTATATAATTGCGAATTCTGTCAGAGTTCATTTTTGACGGTCTACGAACTTAAAGACCATATGCGCTTAAACCATGATACGGAATACTCTCTGTCAACTTGCAATGTGTGCTTCAATAAGTTTTTTAGCAAAGAATCTATGTCTGCACATAAAACTGTATGCTTACCTCCTGCCAACGTTAATAAGTGCAGCCATTGTGATAAATTATTCACTGATATATCCAGCTTAGAGTTTCATACTCGAATCTTTCATCCACAAGCCCAAATCGCTGATTCTAATATATCTTCGACTAATATTGAAGATGAATCAGTATCTTTCAAATGTAAGCATTGCGACCGTATATATTACAGCGACAGATCTCTTAAACATCATATAAAACTCAAACACACAACTGACGAGGAGGTAGAATGCGAATTATGCGGTAAAATATGCAGCAACAAGTATTATTTAGCGTCTCATATCAAAATCGTTCATAACAACGATTCGTGGTCTCGTTGCGAGTACTGTGAGAAGCAATTCAAATCTAAGAGGAATATACGGCGTCATATTGAGTATACTCATTTAGGAATGCAAAGGTACAAGTGTATCGAATGCGAAACTCTTTTTAAGGAGAAAAGGAGTCTCAGAAAGCATGTTAGGACGAAGCACCCTAACTCCACAGCGTTTCCACAATGCCATATCTGTCATAAGCGCTTCGAATCGGCAAAATCTTGCAAAATCCATCTCAAATTGCTACACTCTTTTAATATGAACACCTATCCTTGCCATTTGTGCTCCGTTTCTTTCGGTTCAAACGAAGCTTTGACTATTCACCTCGAAACGAAACACTTGGCCGAAGATGAGATATATAAATGCGAGGAATGCAACTTAGTTTTTAAGGGACACGAGAAATTTGACGCACACAACGATGTCTGCCACGTTAATTTAGTTCCTAACATAAAGCAGAAGGTCTTGCCTCGCTGTATTCTCTGTATGAAAGATTTTAGCACCAGAAAGACTTTAAAACGACATATAAAGAAGTTTCATGAAGATTTTGATGTGGACGAATTAGCTACATTTGGGTCTAGGCGCCGCACATTCACAGTGGACTGCGAGAACTGTATGAAAAATTTCAATGATGATTTCTATCTTAATGTGTACAACAAATTGAAACATTTAAGAGATTCTGTTGTATTTAAATGTGAGTCCTGTTTCGTGTCGTATAGCTCGCTAGAATTTGCGATTCAGAGGTATAAAGTGTCCAATTCAGATGGGTGTAAAAGCAAAATGATTCTTAGTGAGCTTTGTACGGCAGAAATGAGCGAAGAAGAGAATGATTTTTCTCATTTTGGGGCGTTACATGATATGTTGCCTGAGAGTACGACGGCTGATATAAAATTGGAGCCTGTTGAAGAGCTCAATGAGATACAAATTAAGTTGGAACCAGCGTCTCCATGATTCTGTACTTAGAGACTGGTTTAAAGTATGTGTCATCATCAGCCTTTGTATCGTCTCACTGCAGTGCTGCGGCCTCCTCTCACACAGAGAAGGATTGAGCGTTAATCACCACGTGCAAGAGATGCGATTTATACATTAATACACATAATTTTATGTGGTGCCTAGTAGGACAGTAAGGGACTACACACACTTATTCAGCTCTATTCAGCTTTTGCCCATAGAAAACAACGATTTTGTATGAAAACGCGTACGAATCCGTTCAGTTTTCCGCGTCTATTCAGCTTTCGCGGCAAACTAGTATGAAATGAGAACAAGGCAAGGATCGAGAGAGTTCAAACGTGTTTTAAAGTAAAGCAAGTAGTGAATCGACAAAATATTGCACATAGAACTGTCCATGTTGAGGGCACAATACTAATTGAGAAGCTGACCGTCTTCGCAGCATATTCAGCGCCGTACGTAGTAGATAGAACCATTTTAGCGGAGATAACACTCTTACGCTGCTGTACGCGGCTGATAGAAGCAGAACTGAATAAGTGTGACCAAAATCGTTCAGCGAAACGCGAATGGAGCTGAATAAGTGTGTGTAGTCCCTAATATAAGTTTTATTGAAGGAATCTATCAACGAAAGAGATCTGATGAAGAAAGACTGAGGTCCCGATTCCACCAAATCGGAGAAGTTTTCAAACAGCCAATAGAAATTCGTTATTCAAACATCTCCTCTCCACTCAGTAGTCACCCCTTTTTTTCGATGGGAAATCATCAGATAACCCTTCCCGCTGTGGGTGACAGCGTGAGGGAGTGTCAGACTTTTACTGACTAAAACCCACAGTGTTCCGTCTTGAGCTCTTTGTGTGCCAGGGCCGCGGTAACTCGCGCGAACAATCCCGTAGCCCCGGCAGGCTCTGGCCCAATCAGACCACAAGGTCAGTAGTTTCCCGGAGTGGAGGAATTCTATTGGTTATTTAAGAACTTCGCTTCGTTTTTGTGGATGTTGGGCCTGAAGAGTGAGATGTATGTTTAAGTAGATTGAAGATAGATTATGATTCAGTCAGAGGCTTAAATCTGTGTAAAATATATTAATTATGCAGCTGGCTACATATAGGCTAATAATTTGTGAATCTTGTGTGTATGAAGCAAATTTAATGGCGGTCGGTGCGCAGAACGAAATATATGAAACTCAGGTGACTGACAAAGTGATATATCAACGCACAGCCCAAACCACTGGAGGGATTGGGCTGAAATTTGGCATGCAGGTAGATGTTATGACGGGATGAAAAAAAAATGTTAAGTTTTGCGCGGGCGAAGCCTCTGGCAGAAGCTAGCTTCTTGCTATACCTCGGGCACTCTCAGACCCGCTGATTTAGTTCCTGCCAAACTGCTTAAAGGCACAGACGCGAGCAGGTCAAACGAATCTGTCAAATTTTACCAATCGAACATTAACCTTCCACTATTGTGATAAGGTTGAAAATCTATTGAAGAAATTTGACAGATTGTGGTAGTTGATGTGCTGACCGCTGCACCTTAAAATGGTTTCTGCGCAATGGCAAATGCTTGATGTTCCGACCCGCCATTAAGTTTGATTCGTACTGTTACTCCTCCTAGTTTAGTATTATAGAAGTTGATATGTTTAAGAAAATCCTATTAACCCTTTAACCGCCAAGCTTTTTTCAGTTGGCGTGCCCCCAGCGCCAGGCACGTGAAATTTAACATTCGAAAAAAAAATGTTTTTTAGGCTTAAATACCGTAATACGTTCAGAAATTGAAATAAAAAACACAGGGTTTTTTGTCGGAAAAATCCGACTCTGGCGGAATAAGCCCGAATTCGTTTGTCGGATAAATCCGACTCTGGCGGTTAAAGGGTTAATTAAGTTCGACTGATAAGAATAATGTAATATCTCATACACCTTAGTTCTTAGAGTAAGCATCTAAATTATGATAATAATTGTGAATTGTGTTTCACAGGTTCCAGATAACGTCTTAGATAGCTATCTGACAGATACTTTTAGAAAGTTAGTCAAAGTTAAAAACATTTTTATGGCATTATCTGTCAGTTAGCTATCTATAACTTTATCTGGATCCTGTGTAACTGGCGGTACGTCCCAAATAAGGTTAATCCAAACTAATATTATAAATGCGAAAGTAACTCTGTCTGTCTGTCTGTCTTTTCTTCACGCCTAAACTACTGAACCGATTTGTGTGAAATTTGGTACAGACATAGTTTGGAACTTGAGAAAGGACATAGGATAGTTTTTATTAAAAAAAAATAAAAAATAAAAATAAATTTATTCCGGGCATACAGCGCCATCTATTGTTCAATTCCGTACTATAAATGTCGAGCTGTTCCTATACTCCGTAGATAGATGGCGTTGATCGCGCAATGGTGTCATTTGCCGGAAGTCACTATTCCACGCGAACGAAGTCGCGGGCAAAGCTAATTATTTTATAATATTTTGATTAGAGATCTCGGAAAGTTTAATTTATTTGTGAAATTTTGATCTTACAGTCCCAGCACCCATTGATGGTGGCTAGGTATTTTTAGGCGGCGAGAGAAAATGTAACCTAATAGTGTAGCAATAAAGTTGAAATCTATACAAATATTATAAAGCTGAAGAGTTTGTTTGGAACTACAGGTCCAATTTGAAAAAGTCTTTCAGTGTTAGATAGCCCATTTATCTGGGAAGGCAAACACATGTTTTTGACAAATGAATTTATCTCTATCTTTTTCTAAGGCTATAGGCAGGGGCGTATTTTAAGATTGCGCGCCCCGGGCTCCTGTAGCTTTCCGCCCCATCAAGGAATGAAATCAAGCCCCAGGGGCGCCCTACCGGCCGCCCCTCGCCGCTTGCCGCCCCGGGCTATAGCCCTTCTAGCCTAAGGGTAAATACACCCCTGGCTATAGGCTACTTTTTATCCGGGTACGCCGAGTAGTTCCCACGGGATGCGGGTGAAACCGCTTTCAGAAGCTAGTTTGGATATAAATTAAGAAGGCTAGATTTTCGTTTTGCTAGGAAAAAGCATTATTAACTTTGAATTTTCAACTTTATTGCCATAGTCTTGAGGTATATTTTTATTCGTCGTCTTCTACCGCGCCTTGATTGCCGACACTGGGCTCCGGGTTTTACGTATAATCTATTAAAATGTGATTATAATTCTACAAAAAAAAAACTTGTAATAATTAAGTTTCTATTTTTTTTCGTCATTCATTTATTTTTAAATATATTGAATTAATATTTATTTAATTTAATATAGGTATAAATATTTTCTTGTTTATTATTTTTTTTAATGTTTAGTACAGACGACAGCAGGTCACGGTACCTAACCGAATCTGTCAAATTTTACGAATCGAACATTAACCTTCCACTATTGTGATAAGGTTGAAAATCTATTGCAGAAATTTGACAGGTTGTGGTAACTTGTCTTTACCTAACACTAGAACTTGGCTGTGCGCTCTACCGTGCACCCTTAACTGCTGGCGGTAATAGAAATATAGAAATTAGTATAAAAACACTATATAAATTATAAATATAATACTTAGATTTATTGACTGAATTAGATTAATATTTGAACAAAAAGTATTTGTCTTTATTTACTATATAAGTACGTATTATATATGTTTAGTTATTTTTTTTCAAAAATGACTTAGATTTTATTTATAATTATCCATTATTTTTTGTTGTGTACAGACGACAGCAGGTCAAAGTATACGAATCTGTCAAATTTTACCTGTCAAACATTAACCTACCTCCATTGTGATAAGGTTGAAAATCGATTGCGGAAATTTGACAGATTGTGGTAACTTGATGTGCTGTCTTCTGTACAATAGAATCTCTGAAGATCTTATAGCAAGAGAGATGGTAGACACTTCTTTGAATATTATTTACTAGCTTCCGCCAGCGGCTTCAACCGCGTCCCGTGGGAACTACTCCGCGCACCCGGATAAAATATAGCCTATGTCACTCGTGTATAATGTAGCTTTCGAATGGTGAAAGAATTTTTAAAATCGGTCCAGTAGTTTTTGAGCCTATTCATTACAACGAAACAAAGTTTTCCTCCGCCTAGCTTCCGCCAGCGGCTTCACCCGCGCCCCGTGGGAACTACTCCGCGCACCCGGATAAAAAGTAGCCTATAGCATTCCTCGATAAATGGGCTATATGTAATACTGAAATATATTTTTTCTATTTGAAAAATATCACTGTTGGGAAGCTAGACTATCCCCGAGTAACATCTAGGTATACTAATATTATAAAGCTGAAGAGTTTGTTTGTTTGTTTGGTTCAAGGCGCTAATCTCAGGAACTACTGGTCCGATTTGAAAAATTCTTTCAGTGTTAGATAGCCCATTTATCGAGGAAGGCTATAGGCTACTTTTTATCCGGGTGCGCGCAGTAGTTCCCACGGGAGAGCGGGTGAAACCGCTGGCGGAAGCTAGTAACAGATAATACCTAATGTAACTTGAATGGTTCATATTTTTATGAACTTTGTATATTTGTAAAAAACAATGTAATATTTGAAATACTAGTTGTCTTACAGTACCTAAATATAATGTTTACAATTTATTCATTCTTTTATTTTGAATCTTTAAGATGCTTTAATTGGTAAACTTTCACTCAAGAACGGCTGAACCAATTTGGATGAAATTTGGCACAGAAGTAAATGGTACCATGGAGAAGTCTATTTTATTATACAAGTTAGTTAAGAGTGTGGAGGTATGAGAGCAGCGAGTATAGCTCATCATACCTCGGAGTTGAGGGAGGATCCTCCGACCGGACGCGTGTTTTGTCCGGTTGGCTACTGCCCAACATATTAATATAATAAAGGTGAAAGTTTGTAAGTATGATATGTTTCTCTAAGGTTTTATCTGATTTTATTTGACTTGTAACACAAACAAGCATACTCATAAATCCATACTAATATTATAAAGCTGAAGAGTTTGTTTGTTTGTTTGAATGCGTTAATCTCAGGATCTACTGGTCCGATTTGAAAAATTCTTTCAGTGTTAGATAGCCTATTTATCGAGGAAGGTTATAGGCTACTTTTTATCCGGGTGCGCGCAGTAGTTCCCACGGGAAAGCGGGTGAAGCTGCTGGCGGAAGCTAGTAATGCAATAAAATTTAGGTATGTTGTACTTGATATACAACATAAATACTATGTATTATCGTATCGCATTTCGAACCGCGACCACAAATAAAAACAGGGCAAAAAGATAACAAATCAAACAACATAATTATAATATAATAACTAATTTATTTAGAACTTAGAACTTTTTCTTCTCAGTGGTGGACGGTTTAGCGGTAGTTTCAACTGTGCCACCTTCTTAGTACCAACGGTAACTAACGTAGCACCAGTCAACGCAACCTTCGACGTTACCGTACGCTGTGTCAACTTCAACTCCTGACACAAATCGTTAAAATTAAACTTATAATTATTTATGAGTAGAATAAAAACTAACGCGTGACATAATGACTTGTCTTTAAACTGCGGTGAACGTCCTCGTTTGCCGTTGACGTTACTCAAGAAATTTTTTAGTACGATATCGTTGAGTGTGGCCGAATATGGACATGCTGTGAAATTCTTCTTACTTATATCTTTCATTAACGTAGAATATAGTTGTAGTAACGTCTGTGCGTACACTAAGAGTACGGTATGTGTTTTTGACAGTTCTTTCGTTGCTAAAGACTTTAAGAACGGATTGAGCTCCGTCATGTATTTAGAACCGTCGATTTCTGAGTAAATCTTATCGCGTTGCTCCGAAGTCAGTATCGTGTCTAAATCGTAGACTTCTTCAACTTTTGTAGCATCTCTATTGATGGGTGGTATGTAAAACTCATCGGAATCAGTCTTGTTGTACGAAGAAAGATCCATTTGGTCTTCGGTAACGCTGTCTGTGACATTTTGCATTTGTTCGGTAACCGTTTGTACGTTAATCTTCAATTTTTCTCGATGTTCCATTATTTGTTTATGCTTTTTAGAGCCGAACTTTCTACTGAGCTCCAAATAACTTGTCTCTGCGGCGTCCGTCGTGTCTAAATCACTTTTGAAATAAGGTTTCAATTCTATATTCTCAGCCTCTATTAAACGCACCTTTCCTGTCGTTTTATTACGTGCCAGTATGAAAGTTTTACCCAATTCTTCTTTTTCTTCTTCTCCACTGTAAATGAGGTCGCATAATTCAGTTGCCAGTGTTCTTTTTCCTGTATTTGGATCTTCGAGTAGTAAGCATTCTGATGACTTAAGTTTTTGAGTTACGTAACCATTTTGGAAGTTTACAACCATGGGGTAAACTTTGTCTTTTGGACAGACCTCGTCTATGTGGAATTGAGGCATTGTTTTATATAAAATTACGTGAATTTTCCATTCACGTGCGCCTGTTTACAAAATTGCACATATGACAAATGTTAGGTTAGCTGTCAATGTCATTGAAAGAGTGGTTTGCTTTCGTTCTAAAACGAATTTGCAAGCTTTACTTTTTGTGTGAATTAAAATATTAAATGAATAAATGCAAAAATAAAATACGTTTTTACTAGATCACTATAATAGATCGCTTTTATTATAAAATCAGGATTTTTACAGCTGCAACTGTTGTCTCAAGTCAATAAACGATATCCGTCCGTGGGCCAAGCATTTACGTTACCTACTGGATACGACACAAATGCTTACGCCGGCTCCACACGTTGGCCCCAACGTTCGCCCCAACGCTATTCGTCCAACGTGTGGATCTAGAAAATGGCGTTGGCCCCAACGTTGGGGCGAGCGTTGGTAGTTGGCCGGCTCGTGTCGGTTTCATCAAAGGAATCCGCGCCAACGTTCACGATCTGTCCACAGTGTGGACAGATCGTGAACGTTGGCGCGCAACGTGTGGACTCCACACGTTGGCGCTTTGCGCAGTTCTGTTTCAACACGCAGCGAGTGCGCACGTCGAGCGAGAATGACTTCTTCATCCATAAAATCGCCACCGGCGGCATGGACAAATGAAAAAGTTATCGAATAAGTTAGTTTATCATGCAAATTAGCAAACTAAAGAACAATAAAGTAGAATAAAGCAGTATAATAATAAAAAAAATGCAAATATTTAAACTTTTTTTTGAAAAAAATATTTTTTTCGTATATTTATTATTTTTGTGTATTAAATTCAGTTAGAATGTTGTTAAAATTAATGTTTTTGTATATCTAATTCAGTTCAACGAAATTGGAAACAGCGAAAAATTACAACAAAAGGGAAAATTTCATTAAAAAAATATTTTTGGAATCTACAATTAATTACACAAATTTTAAGAGGTCTTGCGTTTAGAAAATAGAAAAAAAAAATTTTCGTGACACCCTATTATCTATATTACCTTTCGGCATATACCTACATACTCAGTAACAAATTTAAATGTGCACTCATCATTACTAAACTAAACGCGCTCAGAGCAGTTTCAATTTCTGTATCAGACGTCTTCACATTGGCCCTGACGCGACAGGACTAGTTTATGAGCCAACGTGTGTACGCCTCCCCGAGTTTGCGGTCCAACGTTGGTACGAGCGTTGGGGCCAACGTGTGGAGCCGGCCTTAGGTTCTCAGTTCGGATATTTGCATTTTGCATGTTATTTTTTTCTGTTATAAAGCAGAGACAGCCAGCACTAATATTTTAATACAAATAAAACAACTTGATACGATATAAATATTTGTATTAAAAATTAAGGAATATCGTATTTATCACAAAAGAATAGCAGAAAAGATAATTTTCAGGGTCTAACGGCCATTCCCAATAACCTATCAATCTTTGGATTTGCTTACTAGAGATAGAGTTTTGACATTAGCCCCATACAGGTAATGTCAAATTCCTATCTTTAGTAAGCAAATCCGGAGATAGACAGAATATTGAATTCCGCAGTTAGGTTATAGGAAGCCTTTATTAAATGCGTCCAAAAGAGTACGATTTATTGAAAATTCAAATTTAATGTTAAAATAAATAAAAATAATCATAATCAGCCTTCCATTTTCCACAACCTCTTTTTATTAATTACAATCAAATTAATTACCTACAATCAATTATTTATCGATTTATTGAGTGTTAAAACAAGCAAATTATTTTTTTTATAATAATTTTTAGGTCTTTTTTCTTTAAATGAGAATTTGTGAATTTAATTTTATTATTTATTATTTATGAACGCTCCTAATATGTCTTGCCAAATTATACTTAGTTTTACTAATATAAGGACAATTATCACATTTCAAACTACGTCCAAAAGTTTCAGACCTATTTACATGCTGTAAAACCGCTAAATGTCGAGTAAAACGATATGGAAAATTAGTTTTGAAATCGCATTTATCGCAGGCAAATCTCCATGTATCAGAATGGAGGATTTTATGACGTTTCAAATAACTTTGTTTTAAAAAACTTTTGTTGCATGTGTTACATTCGAATTTTGAATTTGGACCGTTGGCAATTTTTTCAGTTTTGTCATTATTTTGAGAAGGTATAGACGTGTGGTTGGTTTTTATAGAAGGATTTTTTTCCTCAATTTGAGTTTCTTCGTCGATAAAGTGAAATTGTTCTGCGGGTAAATAATCTTGGTCTGGAATTTGATTTTTTGCTCCGAGATGTGGTGTTTGAGTACCTATAGAACAAAAAGTACATTGAAAATTTGAAATATTTGAAACCTGCACATAAAAAAATCGTATCATAATCTTTTTATGAGCTATGGTGCTTGTAGATGCATAGAATCCCATATCGGTCAAACTTTCAGCACCCCACTTTTTCGTAGCCTAGCCGTTTCCCAACTATGTTGAGGTCGGTGTAGTCTAGCCGGATGCAGCTGACTACCAGTGTGCCACATGGAGCGACTGCCTATCTGATCTCCTCAACCCAGTTACCCGGGCAACTCGATTCTCCCTGGAAAGACTGATTTCTGACTACCCGTAGCGACTGCCAAAGATGTTCAAAAGACAGCCGGGACCCAATTAAACGTGCCTTCCGAAACACACAGGAACTCGTCATGACAAACTCGTTATGATCGATCGACCCGTGCGGCTATCTATAGATACTAATATTATAAAGAGGAAAACTTTGTTTGTTTGTTCGTTTGGTTGTAATGAATAGGCTCAAAAACATTCGAAAGCTACATTATCCACGAGTGACATAGGCTATATTTTATCCGGGTGCGGGCAATAATTCCCACGGAATGCGAGTGAAACCGCGGGAAAACGGCTAGTTATTTATATATTTGTAAAAACGATTGAACTTACAGATAATTTGCCTGTAGTACTCAACAGAGTTGTATTTAGCTAAGTTGATTTGCAAAGCGTTAGCGTATTCACTGCCGTAAAACACCAAGAGCTCGGTGAAGCGAGGGATTATTTTTATAGTCCTGGAAATAATGAAAATCTATATTTTATACTAAAAAGTTTGTTTAAATGCGTTAATCGCACAACTGGTGCGATTTGAAAAATTCTTTCAGTGTTAGATAGCCCATCTATCGAAGAAGGCTATATTCTACTTTTTATCCGGGAGCGCGGATAAGTTCTCACGGGACGTGGGTCAAACTGCTGACGGAAGCTAGTATGGAATAATAGTAAGGGCATCAAGGTACTGGCCACGGCGGCTGTTCTAAGGAGATCAGCCAGCTGCGCAGGACATATTATAGTGGCTGCACATTTGCTGTGACACAGGTGCACTCTCTATTCCCTCACTCTCATAGCGAGATGGGACGGCACTCAGACACCACCGGAGAGAGATCACAAGCAGGACCCACTGCAACGTGCGACACGATGCACGGGTGTAGCAATCACCAAATTCAAGACTCCGGGCTGCTTTTTGAAAGTTTCTTAAAACCCACAACTGACCCGAGAATCTTAGCCCATGCACAGTAGTCACGTTATGCAACTACTAGATCAACAATATAGTTCACTAAATAAGAAAGCAAGGATTCACTTCAGGAGTTCTTAAAGATAAAAGTCTAACAGCCAGTTTCACAAGTTCCAGATAGCTATCTGACGGTCATGCTATAGAAAAATCATAATCTGCCTAGCCTTTTCCCAAGTATGTTGGGGTCGGCTTCCAGTTTAACGGATGCACCATGCCATAGAAAAGTAATCAAAATTAAAACCATTTCTATGGCACTATTCTGTTTGATAGCTATAACCTACACAATAAAGTAATACATGGAAGACAAATCTATTAAAAAATGAAACGAAATAATTAAATAAAACACACACATACATACACACACACACACACACACACACACACACACAAACACACACACTCACCCAAACTTGACGAATATAATATAATTATTTAATAAGCAATTCTCCAACCCCTTTAAGCTGTGCCCTATATTGATGCTATATTATAAAATGTACAGACGACAGCACATCAAGTTAAGGTCGGTAGGGGCAAGACCGAACGGTTTTTCAATGAGATGAGCAGTGTTGTGTTTGAAGACGTGTAGAACCGTACATATAAGCGTATTCTAAAATGTTTTTTGTCATGAGTAAAGAGCAAAGAATATATTTTTGTATCATATTAATACCTTCCTATTAAATCTATTTCGATAAGACTAAGAAAAAAAAATAAGTTAAATGTTATTATTACGAAAATATGTCTAGGGAAAGACAAAAAGGTGAGGGGAAAAGACCGAAATAGTTTTCTTAAAAATCGTTCAATGAATATCTGACGCTGTTGATGTTCACTAGTCTTTTATTTTGAAGTGCTAGAATACTCGGAACTACCAGTAGTGTTCAAAAATGCCTTGGCATAAACAAAGATAAAACGAATTATTTGTTTTGCATATTTCAATCTTAACCCACCGGGGAAAGATTGAAGAAAAGGTTCCCAAACTTTTCACTACAGCTTAAAAATGAATTTAAAGCAATACTGTCAATCAAATAAATCCTTTTATTAATAATAATAATTAAAATCCACACAATTTGAAATGAAACTATGAGTTTTGAAATCGGGGTCAGATCGAAATTTTTATATGTTCTTCTTACCCCGTCAAATTTTTATGGGTGAAGATGGAAAGTTGTAATAACTCCTAAAATACGTTATAAAAACATATTTAGGTGTAATAACACGACTAAAAATTCAAAATAATGAGCAGGTATTCCAATAAAACACTCGTACCTACCTCATAAGTGAAGTTATGGAACTCGGGGGAAGATAAAAAAACTCGATTTAACTTCGTAAAAGTCACGACTCGGGTATTTAAGTTTTTAACACGACCAATCACTCGAAATGGCAAACGCTGAATGAGAAAGTTTGGCGTAACAAAATGGCGATTCTAATAATGTTGCTATCACTGCAAAATCTGCACTAAATCTGGAGTTATGGATGACATTTTGTGTTACCCCGTTTTTCATCTTGCCCCCACTGACCTTACCACAATCTGTCAAATTTCTGCAATAGATTTTTAACCTTATCGCAATGGCGGTAGGTTAATACTTGATTGTTAAAATTTGACAGATTCGTATACGTTGACCTGCTGTCGTCTGTACCTACCACCTGTATAACATATGGAACACCTAATAAAGAATTGAGTATAACCTTATCTGGAACCAGATTCCAGATACTAGACTAGATAGAAAACTAATCGTTATTAGAAACATTTGTAAGGCACTATCTGTCAGTTAGCTATCTACAACCTTATCAGGAACCTCTAAAACTAACTAACTTACCTATAATAAAGCTGTCCTTTAAACTGATAGGCGAGTAAATTCTGCTCCTTCCAGTGCCTCGCGCAGTTGACGTAACGCATCCAGTTAGAACGATCACTATTCACGGCGTCAATAACGTGAGCGCGCCTGTTATTGCGATTGTAGATCTAGGGGGAATTATGAAAGTGTTGGGCCACATCTAGTTTTGAGTTTAGTTCTTTGTGAAGAAATTAAGGCTCATGGCACATTGTACCGGCACCGCTCCAACCCGGCAAATAACGTGTCATTTAAATTTGAACATTAAATTGTATGACGTATAATATATTTCATATTGTTAGATAGGAAACCGCGCGTTGACAGCCCGCCGTTGGCTTTTTTGTTTTGACGTTATGAAATACATCATACGTCATACGATTTAATGTTCAAATTTAAATGACACGTTATTTACCGGGTTGGAGCTGTGCCGGTACAATGTGCCATGACCCTTAGTCGTACGAATATCTTCGTAGGTACAGTCGACAGCAAGTCAGTGTACACAAATCTGTAAAATTTCTGCGATCGATTTTCTTTATCACAATATTGGAAGGTTAATATTCGATTAGTAAAAATTGACAGACGTATACCTACGTTGATCTGCTGTCGTCTGTACATTAAAACTTAGAAAAGTAACTTTGGTAGAGACATCAGCACATCAACCTACCTCAATCTCAAATTTCTTCAATAGATTTTCAACTTTATCACAATAGTGGGAGGTTGATGTTCGATTACTTAGTAAAATTTGACAGATTTGAGTAAATTAATCTCCTGCCATCCGTTCTTTGAAAAGACTAGGCCAATTATGATAGCAAATTAACTGCGGAAATCAATATTCTGTCTATCTCTGGATTTGCTTACTAGTGATAGAATTTTGACATTAGCCCCCTACAAGTTATGTCAAATTCCTATCTCTGGTAAGTAAATCCAGAGTTAGATAGGTTATTGGGAACGGCCGTAAGTAGGTAGGCACCTATGTAGTTAGTTTTACCTGCCAGCAATACATAGAGTCCACCTCTTTAGTCCGTAGTCCACGATACGGTCCAAAGCGAACGCCGCGGGGCAGAGTTAGTGTACTGAACACACCTAGACCAGCACCTGTGAGCATTATCAATAGGAAACATGAAAGGATTGCATCATTTAACTAGGTGGTAAAGGGATTTTTGACTGCCTCGTTGGTCTAGTGGTCGCATAGCCGACTGCTGTGCACGAGGTCTCGGGTTCGATTCCCGGGACGGGCCGAAATCGCTTTGTGGGTTTTAGAAACTTTCACAAAGCAGCCCGGAGTTGGAAGTTGGTGGTTGATTCACCCGTGCATCGGAGAGCAGGTCCTGCGCCTAATCTCTCTCCGGTCGTGTCGGATTGCCGTCCCATCGGGTTATGAGAGTGAAGGAATAGGGAGTGCACCTGTGTCTGCGCAAATGCTTGTGCACTATAATATGTCCTGCGCAGCTGGCTGATCTCCTTATATGAGAACAGCCGCCGTGGCCGGCAATCGGCTAGGACGCCATCAAAGGGATTTTGTGTGTCTTTGGGTGTGCTGTCCTTTGTAAATTTTGACGTGAAAAGTGCTAATATTATTAAACAATAGCCAAACCATAACCAGCCGTAAAATTGCCACCAAATGGCCAAGGATGTCCGATCGTCGGCTGTTCTACATAAAGAGACCAGCCAGCTGCGCAGGACAAAGTACGTCGTGCATACAGTTCGATGGGACGACAATCCGACACCACCGGAGAGAGATCACAAGCAGCCATGCGATTCTCTAACTGACACATCATAGATGACAACAACGACGACCAAACAAATGACAAGCTTTTCGGTTTGAAGGATAAAATCGAAGGCGAAGTCGTCGTTGAAGTCGAAGGCGAGGATGATTTTTCATACATTTGGAACCATATTTTAGTTCTATGTCGCGCCGTCAACATCGTTGAAGCGCTGCGATCGCGCACGTTTATAGATGTTGCGACCTTGCAACGATGATTTCTTGGTTGTAAAGATGTTTTGCGTTAGAGAATCACCCCCCTGGACCCACTGCAACGTGCGACACGATGCACGGGTGTAGCAATCACCAATTTCCTGACTCCGGGCTACTTTGTGAAAGGTTATTAAGCCCACAAAGCGTTTTAGGCCCGACCCGGGAATCGAACCCGAGACCCCTCGTGCACAGTCGCGCTGTAACGCGGCGGTTAACGCGAATCTAACAAATTTCACCAATCGAACATTAACCTTCCACTATTATGGTAAGGTTGAAAATCTATTGAAAAAATTTGACAGATTGTGGTAGGTTGATGTGACTGACGCCAGCACACCTATGCTTCAGCTGTAAAATTGCTGCATTCAGAGTGGTTTTATTTGACAAAAGCAGTAGAGATTTTCAAATACTTACCTGGTATAATAGAGGGAGCTAGATGCAAGAACATATGAGGAATAGTGAGAGCCGCTCGAGGCACGTAGGATGGTAAGTTGGTTTCCAATGGAACCTTGTAAGAAATTAAGTAAATATCACTACATACATAGGATAAAATAAAGTCTAAGTAAATCTTTACCGGTAAATCCTAGGATTTACCACAGTTCGGGCTTTAACAGTAACATAGACAACAGTTGTCATCCACTCTGAAATTGGTTATTATTTCACGATAATTAAAATTCAAGAAGAACTAAACACTATCACGCATGCTCGATGAGTCTAATATGTGACTAAAGAGGCTTATAACTGACTTCCAAAAAGGAAGGGGCTCACAAATCGCCCGCGTACGTATTTATTATGGTAAATGTTATTAGACAACACTGTACAGTTTTGCTGAGTCATAAAATTCACCCATTCGAACGATACAACTCTCGCGTTAGCACTCCAGTATGTCAAATAGCTCCTTGGCACAAAAAAAAAATACAAAAATTATCCTTGTTTTAGACCTACAATATGATTATTGTGCAATATTGATGATTAGAGTCAATATTGGGGATTGCGCAATGATTTTTAGCAGAACAAATAACATTTTAATTGCATAATATTATGCAATTTTATTGTCCGTCCAGGAAGCGCCTTAGCGGAAAAACATGAGTCCTACTATTCTACCAAAACGTTGCGGCGCGAACTTAGAGTATACATTAGTAACCTATAGAGTGATAATGTCATCTTAATGGGGCGTGCAAGTGAAAGCTTATCTAGATGGCGCCAGTGCGCTAAGGACCTATGACAGATGTCAGATCAAAGACTGTCAGAGTCAGAGTAAAGTCAAATTGTGAGTTGGTGCGGGGCGGGCGGGTGACCTGAATGAGATACGGAAGGACAATTCATTGATTCACGGACGATTCATTGATGAGAAGGCCATTCATTAGTTTATTTGTGTATTATGGGCAGTTTTTCTTTTATAGGTTATGCGTGTTTTACGAACAAATAAGAGGGAATTGTTGTTGATGACCTAGTCGTATTCAATGTAATCACTTTAAATACATACCTGAGTATTTATTAATCTTTTCATAGTCAATTTCCTTAAAATGTTTATGACACCCTCTTGCCCTACTTTTAGGTTCGAATTTTACTCGCTTTATGGCTTTGAGCCCCAATTTTTTTAGTTTATTATCTCGAGGAAAGCGGTGGCCTCCAGCTTCCATAAAATCTGGTACACAACACTAAGGCAATTTCTTAATAATTAACTTTAATCGCGAATTTCCATACAAAACTGTTTTGTTAATGGTCCTTAACACGCTAGCGCCACTTTGACACTTGCACGCCCCATTCCCTAGTGCCGAACGGGAGCAGATGTGTTATCTGTGGTAAAACGCTTTGATAGTGATGTTCTTAAGATGCAGCAAGAATGTCGATAGTTAGAATTATAACATTAACGTAACTTAATTATTGTTTTGGTTTAAAAATAATTGTAAAATAATATAGCGAGTTGAGTTATGATACCTATAGTCCATTTTAGTAGGAACTTAAATAAAGGTAATTAATTTTGATAGGACTTTTTACACAAAAAACCAGACAAATACCTACCTGCATTAGTATTAGTACTGGCTATAATGGAATTATTTTTTATTATTGTATTTAGGTACAGACGACAGCAGGTCAACCTACCCGAATCTGTCAAATTTTACCAATCGAACATTAACCTTCCACTTTTGTGGTAAGGTTGAAAATCTATTGATGAAATATGACAGATTGAGGTAGGTTGATGTGCTGGCGTCTG
>NWSH02000011.1:7893-20865 GCA_002382865.2 Heliothis virescens
TACATTAAATATATTTCCAAAATAACTATCAGGGGGTGATTAGGGATCGATACTGACGCCAAAAATGCAATCAGTAAAATTTTTAAACAAAAACTAAGTACTCGACGGATTTTTACGAAACTTGGTTCAATTATTATTCATACTCCTGAGCTGGTAAGTATAGTACCTATACTTTTCATCACGCTACAACCAATAGGAGCAGAGTGTACCTTTGATTATGACAAACCGTTGTCGCTGGCATAAGCGACATGATCCGCGAACGAAGTCGCTGGCAGAAGTTAGTTCAACCTAAATTCTAAATTCAAAAGGGCACATACTTTGACAGCTACACGTCAAAGTTCCCGCCAAAATGTCGTCAGTTCGGAAACGTTGACAAAACAATAGTACAATAGAATCGTGAATGGCAGTCTGTGTGCCCTTTGTAAAACAATTTGATAATAATGTTATTTAATGTCATTTAAACTAACATTGAAAGCCTCTAAATATTTTAGGGGCATCTGTCATGTTTGCATAGCACGCCTACGATCAATTGAAGTCATTGTTTATGGTATTTTGTATAACTAACTTCAGTCCGCGGTTCCACTCGCGTCTTACGAGAACTTTTGCCCGCACCCGGATAAAATATAGCCTATGTTACTCGGGAATACTGTAGCATTCTAACAGTGAAAGAATTTTTCAAATCGGTAACAAAAGAAGAAAAAAAACAAAACCGACTTCACAAAAAAACACTAAAAGAGATAAAATAAAACTTTTCACCTGGCTCTAGAAGTCGGTGTCTGCAGGTCTGTTGACTGTGTTTATTTTGCCACCGACTTCTAGAGCCATGTGAAAAGTGTGTGTGTTTTTTTGTAAAAAGTTTTTTTATTTTATGCTTTTCAGTTTTTGGGTCTAAAACTATAATATCTTTAATACCCATACCCACCCACAGTGACAGTCGGTCCCGTAACAGTATCATCGACGTAAAAATGCGTACGAAATTTGAGGAGTTCTCTCAATTTCTCCAGGGTCCCATCATCAGATCCTGGTCTCCTTACCATGGGACCACCTGTGAAGAACACCCTTTCCAACAAAAAAGAATCTTGAATATCGGTCCTGCCATCTTCGAGCAATCGGTGAACATACAAATAAAAAAAAAGATACGGTCGAATTGAGAACCTCCTCCTTTTTGGGAAGTCGGTTAAAAAGAGCTCGTGGTTAAGTTAAAACCTCGCAGAGCATACATCATAAGGTTAAGCAACGTCTGGTGCGGTCGATCTATAGAGGTCATCTTGTCATGACGATTTTTGCCTTCTGAAGGCACGATAAATTGTAAGGTCCCGGCTATCATTTGAACTTTTTAGCAGTCCTAGTCGTTACGAGTAGTCAAAAAGTCTGACAAGTACTGACAACCAGTCTTACCAAGAGGTTGGCTGGTTAACTGGGTTGTGGAGATCAGATAGGCAGTCGCTCCATATGGCACCATGTACTCAGCTGCATCCAGTTTAGACTGGAAGCCAACCCCAATATAATTAATAGACTTATTCATAAATCCCTTGTGAGTCTATAGGTACTGAAAAACGAGGAGACATCGTGAGAAAAGGCTTGTCAGAAATAAATCTTCATTCGTATTGACAGTTTCGTGGGAATTGAACAACATTTAAACCTATATTAAATGATTATTTGAATGTACTCTAAGGTTTAACCTAAATAAGTCTTTAGTTATTCGTTTATTTACTAGCTTCTGCCAGCGACTTCGTACGCGGATCACGTCGTTTATGCCAGCGACAATGCGTTTTCCCAACATTTCCCTTCACTGCTCTGCTCCTATTTATTGTAGCGTGATGAAAAGTATTCTATTAGGGGTATGAAGAATAGTTGTACCAAGTTTCGTTAAAATCCGTCGATTAGTTTTGTTTCTATAACGGTTATACAGACAGACAGACGGACGGACAGACAAATTTGCTGATGGCATTTTTGGCATCAGTATTGATCCCTAATCACCCCCTGATAGTTATTTTGGAAATATATTTCATGTACAGAATTGACTTATCTACAGATTTATTATAGGTAAGTATAGATAGATAGACAAGATAACAAAATAGGCATAGCCAAAATATGTAACAGTATGGTTTCTGATTGTCTCTTAATTTGTCCCAATTCACCTGCAATTTCTTAACCGCCTCCACAAAAAGAACGTTATTACATAATGTTACCCAATTATCGTCAAAAGATAAGTGTTTAGCAAACACTTGTTTTTGAAATGGATTTTGACAACGACCTTCAAAGAGTAACATTTTACATAATCACTTAGTAAATATAATGTTTCTTAAGACAAGATTCCACCAAAATGCTTGCGATAAAAATATACGAGTCAGCGTGAGTCCACAGCTAGCATGTGTTCGCGCACAAAGGTAGCAGTTTCGCGGACATGTTACAAATGTTCGCACGCTGTTACTGTTTGCTAGAGCGAGCCCAAGTAGCACAAAAGTGCTGAATAACAGTTGAATCACTGTTCACAAGTGAGCCTTGAGTTGAATAAACCTGTTGAATAAGAGCGTTAGAGGCGCTTACTCGACTGATATATCTCTAATTTGGGCACAAATTATTCAACTGTTAGTTGAATAACATAGCACGCTGCACTATATCAGCGTTATTTGAGCATTATTAAAGGTAACAGTCGGCCCAAGAGTTGAATAATGCTTGATTATCAGGGTATGTGTTACCTTTTATACACCACAGGGGTTGAATAATAGAGTACTTGTTACCTATTTTTCAGCACAAAATACACTTATGGATACTAAAAACTTCTTTATGGAGCTGACAATTCACAGGTGGCAAAATTGTGGCAAAATAATTTTGTGACATTTTTTGCGTGAACCATTTGTAAAGTGTTTGTAGGAAATAGGAAAACGTTTATTGATAAGTAAAATGTTGTTGTTCCTCTTTTTGCATGAAATTCGAATGGGAAAGAGAATTTATTGTGAAATACTATGTAATTATAGATCAATATTTTCACGCGCTCTCAAAATATCACTGTTTTACCTAATAAATAAATAAATTATAGTATAAAATAGGTTGATAATATTATTATAAAAAACTAAGTCTTTTTATTTCTCCTTTGTAATTTGATAATAAGCTGTTTACGTATCGCCTTTAGGTACTTACGTACTCTTGACATCGTAATAAAAGGCACACTTATTTGAGTAAATACATTATAACTGTATTTACAAATAAATAAGCAAATAAATATTTTGACAAAAGACCACGTTTAATCTTAGACCGAAAACGAAATGGGTAAATCTTGAATCTCCCCGGGGCAGCGCCCCGGAGACTCTGGCTTCTGGTTACCAGTAGGGCAGCCAAAACAAGTAAGTAGTAGTTTCGGTGAGTTTATTTCAAAACTAGCTTCTGCCAGCGGCTTCGCCCGCTTCCCGAGGGAACTATTTCCCGTACCGGGATAAAAAGCCTATAGCCTACCTCGATGAATGGGCTATCTAACGCTGAAATAATTTTTCAAATCGGACCAGTAGTTCCTGAGATTAGCGCGTTCAAACAAACAAAAAAACAAACTCTTCAGCTTTATAATATTAGTATAGATAAGTAGTCAGAATTTAAAAAATATTTCTATGGCATTATTGGCCAGAAAGCTATCTAGAATGTTATCAGGATTATTCAGGATCCTCTAAAATTCGACCTTACTTTCACATTTATATTATAGTATTTAACCCCGGAAAACAACAGACAATTTTTTGCTTAAAATTCTTAAAAATACTTGTCTTGACATACCTACCTAATCTTTTTATATTCTTTTGAAGAATTTTAATTAACACAAAACAGAAGACTGTGTAATTAATAAATATTATTTGACAATAAAATATTTTAGTATTGTTATCATATCGTATAACATTAAAATGTTCACATCATTACTATGTATAGAACTAGCTTCTGCCCGCGGTTTCACCCGCTTCCCGAGGAATTACTAGCCATCAAAGGCCCACAGTAGAGCTGATCATCTTAGCTCCTCTCGTCATCTGCCTAGCCTTTTCCCAATTCTATTGGGGTCCTCTTCCAGTCTAACTGGATGCAGCTGAGAACCAGGTTTAAACCTGGAGAAATTGTCTGTCTGAGCTCCACAACTCAGTACCTTACCTGGGCAACCCGATACCCTTTGGTAAGAGATTGGTCACTTTCTGGCTTCTGATTACCCGTAACGGCTGCCAAAGATGGTCAAATGACAGCCGGAACCCACCAGTTTATCGTGTCTTCCGAAGTACGGAAGAACTCGTTATGAAAAGATGGTCACCCATCCACGGACCGACCGCGCCAAACGTTGCTCAATTTTATGATCGATCGGTCCGCGCGGCTTTGACTTAGCCACGAGCTCTTCTATCTTAGCTCCTCTGCGAATAATAAAATTAGTAGCAGTTACCTAGCCGAAATCGGCTGGGAAGTACTTATAAACCTAAGAAAAACCGGCCAAGTGCGAGTCGGACT
Organism: Heliothis virescens; assembly: GCA_002382865.2. Classification (NCBI taxonomy): domain Eukaryota; kingdom Metazoa; phylum Arthropoda; class Insecta; order Lepidoptera; family Noctuidae; genus Heliothis; species Heliothis virescens. The sequence continues at coordinate 12,367 of NWSH02000011.1, forward strand.
CGCGCACGAAGGGTTCCGTTCCATTATCTATGAAAAATAGACGTACCTACTACCTACAATTAGCCAAAACACGAACATTTCTCGGCAACAAAAAATAACTTTGTTTTTCATACAAATATATGAATAACAAAGCTATAATTTGCGGTTACTGAAAAAGTGCTATATCTCAAAAACTACTGACTGTATTTCGTTCAAACCAAATTTGGTTGATAGTTTTTATTAAGATCTATAACATATATTTTTTTTAGATTTTCACTTTGGTAGTTTAGAAATTACAGGGGGGGGGACACATTTTAGCACTTTGAAAGTGTCTTACTCCGAAATGATGGACTTTGAGAAAAAATGGTTTTAGAAACCTCAATGTCATTTTTAAGGACCTATCTATAGACACCCCACAAGTATAGGTTAGACGAAAAAATTTTTTTTTTGTTTCAGTTCCATGTATGGGGAGCCCCCTTCTATTTATTCTTCTATTATTATGTTTTTATTTTTGTATAAAAATCGTAAAGCGGTTAACATAATACATCTACCTAGTTTGAATGGTGTAGTCTTAATAGTTTCGGAATAAACTGGCTGTGACATACGGACAGACAGACAGACATGACGAATCTATAAGGGTTCCGTTTTTTGCCATTCGGCTACGGAACCCTAAAAACACTGGCAACTATCTGGATGTAAAAAGTAGGTCCTTCGGTACACGGGTGGAGCCACAGGTAACAGCTAGAGTGAATAATCACAGTAGGTAGGTACGCTTAGAATTGATGATTTACAACTATTACAAGGCTTTTTGTACAGACAACAGTAGGTCAACCTACCTGAATCTGTCAAATTTTACCAGTCAAAATAACCTTCCACTATTGTGATAAGGTTGAAAATCTATTGAAGACATTTGACTGATTGAGGTTGTTAAGCTGGTGTCTATAGGTACCTAGGCGTAAGACTAATTACTGACCTACTTTGAACATACATCTGTCTAGGTCACAAAGCCACAAATGCTGGATTTCTGTAACCTATCCATCCATCATTTAATACTCGATTAGTGATTGAATCTATACTAATTTTATAAAGCTGAAGAGTTGGTTTGTTTGTTTGTTTGAACGCGTTAATCTCAGGGACTACTGGCTACTGGTACGATTTGAAAAATTCTTTCAGTGTCAGATAGCCCATTTATCGAGGAAGGCTATATATAGGCTACTTTTTATCCGGGTGCGCCGAGTAGTTCCCACGGGACGCGGGTGAAACCGCTGGCAGAAGCCAGTCATTTATATTTCTATGGTATTATCTGTCAGATATCTATCTAGAACTTTACCAGGAACCTCTAAAACTCGCCCTAAATCTGTCAATCTGTCGCGTTTTCACGATAAAACTGCTGAACCAATTTATTCTGAGTCCGACTCACACTTGGCCGGTTTTTCAAAGCAATATCAAAGTTTGTGAGGAAAACCTTGCTTTTTTAAATAAATTAAAATAAATCGTCAACTTTGACCTTGTCTTATTCAAGTATTTCTATTAAAATACGTATTTAAATATAATCTTACTTCATCTTGTGTTACGAAAAGACAAAAAGATTGTATTCAGATAAAATTTCGTTTGTTTGGTATTTTGTTTATTGCAATGGAAAATGTTAATATAATGCTCATTTTAAGAAGTAATAATTTTTAATTTAATAGCTTCCTAGCCGATTGTCGGTCACGGCGGCTGTTCTCATATAAGGAGATCAGCTAGCTGCGCAGGACATATTATAGTGCACAAGCATTTGCGCAGACACAGGTGCACTCCCTATTCCCTCACTTTCATAACGCGATGGGACGGCAATCCGACACCACCGGAGAGAGATCAGGCGCAGGACCGACATTAACGTGCTCTCCGATGCACGGGTGTATCAATCACCAACTTCCAACTCCGGGCTGCTTTGTGAAAGTTTCTAAAACCCACAAAGCTATTTCGGCCCGTCCCGGGAATCGAACCCGAGACCTCGTGCACAGCAGTCGGCTATGCGACAACTAGACCAACGAGACAGTTTTAAGAAGTATTTCTATGCTGATTGTTATTTAATAATTGTTAATAATGAATTTATTGATAGATTGAATATTAATACCTTATGGAATGAGAAAAAACCATGTCTTCATGTAAGAAAAAAAAAACAGCTAAGTGCGAGTTGCACTCGCGCACGAAGTGTTCCGTAGGTACCATTATCTATGAAAAAACCCCCCAACCTTTTTATTTTATTAAAGTTTTTAGTGTTTGCGGTTAAGCGGCAATAGAAATACTTCCATCATTTGTGAAAATTTCAGCTATCTACCAATAATGTTTCACGAGATACAACCGGGTTACATACGGGCAGACAGCCGGACAAACGGAGAGACGGACAGATTTTACGATAGTTACAAAAACCACTGAAGACGGGAAAATTGTAAAAGCTGGCAACATTAAATGGACCATAGAGGTTACAGGTCAATGAGTTCGGAATAAGAATATTAAGCGGTATGCATATTATTACTTAATTTTTAAAATAAAAAGCATTTATTATTGTTTTGGCAATGAAAATTGACAATAAGATAAGACGGATATCTATTTTGAGTAAAAAATGAAAAAAACTTATGAAGAGCCAAAAGTTACTTATTCTCGAACTAGCTTCTGCCCGCGTTTTCACTCGCATCCCGAAGGAACAACTTCCATTAGCGGGATAAAAGTAGCTCATATTTTTTTCTGATGTACTTATGTAGTACTAGCTTCTGCCAGCGACTTCGTACGCGGATCATGTTACTTATGCCAGCGACAACGGGTCGTCATAATCAAAGATCAGAAACGTGTATCAAATTCTAATAGTCCGGGGAGTCATTTCTCCCGTTTTCCCAACATTTCCCTTCACTGCTCTGCTCCTATTGATTGTAGCGTGATGACAAGTATACTATAACCAGCTCAGGAGTATAAATAATAATTGTAATTGTTGTTGTGTAATTGTGTTGTTGTTTTTGTTTCCTTAACTTTTGGTTATACAAACAGACAAAAATTTTACTGATAGTTATTTTGGAAATATATTTCTTGTACAGAACTGACCTCTCTACAGATTTATTATAAGTGAGTACCTATAGATTTATAAGTCACTAGCTGTGTCCCTGGATGGTGTGGTGTTTCACTGGAGTCCCGTGGGAAATACTGCTCGTACCCGGATAAAATATAGCCTACTATCTTCTGCCAGCGATTTCACCTGCTTCACAGGCCTCCTCTCACACAGAGGATTGAGCGTTAAACACCACGTGCGTGAGATGCGACTTTGTGATTTCAGTACTACAGTCCAGATTTCCTCGAGATGTTTTTCTTCACCTTTAATCTAACCGCCTCTTTGGTTTAGTGGTCGCATAGCGCGACTGCCGTGCCAGGGTTTCGGGTTCGATTCCCGGGTCAGGCCGAAATCGCTTTGTGGGTTTTAGAAGCTTTCACAAAAGCAGCCTGGAGTTTGGAAGTTGGCTGTGTTACACCCCCGTGCCTGGGAGGGCACGAAGAGCCGTCGTCCTCGATTGTTACTCAGTAGCAGTCGTAGTTATAATTCCACGTCAGAGGCCGTCCGGCGGATTTGAGAAAACTCTGCCACTAGGGCTTGTCAGGTGATTAAACCTGCAGCGAGTGAGATAAGAAGAAGACCTTTAATCAGCCATTGGTGTCCAAAATATACTTAGAAAGCACATACAAACTTAGAAAACTTGCATTGGTACTAGCCTGGCCTGGAATCGAACTACACACATACTTGTGATGTTGGTGCTTTACCCACTAGGCCACCACAAAGACAAAGACATTTATTATTGCAAATATGGGTACAATGATGTTGTTACATAAGGGTAAATGATCCGTCATATTTTACCAATTGGCATGCAATATAATATTAATAAATTGATATTTATATTAATTTTTTTTTGTACTGACAAAAAAAATAAAACAAAACTAACTAAATTACTTAATTAACATTAGGGTGTAAAATTAGGGTAAAAGAGGTTCTTTAGCAGGCGGAAAGCTAAAATCTTTTTCATTAATGAAATCTAAAATATGTATTATAATATCACGGCTTTTCATTTGAAGAAGATTAAGTACACTTTACGATTGAAGAGTATGGAAGAAGAAAACATGCTGCGCCAACCATAAATAAAATTGGGGTAAGGGCAGGAAGATAATTATCTCATATTATAATCACATATCTACGCATGAATGAATTTTAACACAATTTAAATACATAAATAAGTATGAATTATTTAACTACGCGCTACGCGTATGCTAACTCGGTTTCAAGATCAAATATTTGACGATTACCCAATCTCAGTTGTTTATTTATGATAATTAAGTTATGCTCTACCATAATCTACATAACTAGGTTTTACATACGATAAACTGAGATTTCAGAAAATCGGCCATGTGGCAGTTTAACGCGCGCACGAAAGGTTCCGTTCCTATATCTATGTCGCAGTAAGATAGATAAAGCCGTGATATAGTTATATCCCTAGTGATATAATTATATACCGTAACATAGTTATACGAAAGCGATTCATTACTATCTCACTAGGAATGTAGTTATTAAACGGTTCAAGTTTAGTGATATACTTATATTACTAGATTAAGTTCAGTGAAATAACTAGGTATATTACTTGATTAAGCTTAGTGAAATAGATATCTACCTTATATAGTTAAATTAAATAATATTAAATTGGTTTTATCTTTATTAAAAATCAACTTTATGTGTCCTACAGTTAGTTACAATACTTTGTGACATTAACACGTATTAAAGTTATTTTAACCCCTTACCGCATACGAAACCATATTTGGATGCAGAAGTTTGTGATTTTTTTAAAGGACAATGATATATCTCATCTTAAAAAAATAACTTGCATTAGAAACGGAATTTCGTAGGCAAACGAAAAATTATTAGTTTGAGCATCGCAAATATCACCTGTAATTTTTTTTGATATTTATGTTCAGCGCGGGCGACGAGTCGGGTAGGAGGAAAAAAGTGCTACTTTATAAATTAGATATAAATACCAAAAAGGCGAGTAGAGGCATGAAAAAAAATATATCTAGATTCTCTCGAGTTTCTAGAATATGGGAAAAGTTAGATGTTTGCTTGATTTTGCTTCGTTTATTTTATTTTCATGTTTTTTTCAATTTGCCTTATTTGGCTTCGTATGCATACTGGTCAAAACGTATTCCGTCATATGTGGCTTGGTATGCATTTAAGATTATTCTTAAATACTAATACTACTTACTACAAACTAAAATAAAAACGTAAATAAAAGAACATGAGTGATGTTAGGCGTCGAAGTATTCCTCCACATCACTGTCCTCCGGTAACGTGCCCAGAAGACTGGCTGCATTGCCACGTTGTATGGCAATCCTTCACCAAAGAAAAAGCCAGCCACGTGAAGCGTCAACAAGTCTTTTATCTAAGACCTCGAAGAGGAGTCGTGTACTTTAGCCCCATGGTCCGAGCGTTTCGATCCCAAACGGCTCAAAATATAGTTTCCAACAAGGTTGCTATACTTGTGCCGCTTGGTGGTCTTTGCAGAAGTAGCAGCACCACCAACACAGCCTGCCGTGCTAGGCAGATGCGATGGCGCCAGGGTGTCGACGCACGTTGCATCCCACACCAAGGACCTACCCATCTTCCAGGGCAACAGCGTCTTTCAGTTGTACAAGAGATTTTTTTTAACCTGGTGGACATGTCGCTTGTAAATGCTTGGTTGTTGTGGCATCGAATCAATACCAATTCCAACATGCCTGTGTATAACTTCAAACTTGCATTTTACGAGCATATGCGAAAGACAGGGAAAGGTGTTACTAGTAAGAAACGTGGTTGGCTTTCCAGTATCATCGGAGCACCGACATCTAGCTGGAGTGGCACTCCCATCAGCTTACCATGCAGATTCTCCAGTACCCGCAAAAAAGTCACGAAAGAATCCAGCTAGAGATCAGGATATGCCTTTAGGTTCGGTGCGTTCTGGTGGAATTAACCATTATCCGATTTGGAAGAAGAACACCCGACAAATATGCCAATATTATTAAAAAAAAATTCTTTCATAGCATGTGAAAAATTGAGGTTTTTTGTGTTATAACTACAAACGCAAGTGTTATAAAGAATTTCACGAAGCATACATTTTTGTCTACGTGTTTTGTCCTAGGTGCATACGAAGCCATATATGACTGAATATTAGTTGGCTAGAAGCATACGAGGCCATATATGGCGTCATTTAATAACTTTTATAATATAAGTCATTAATTTTTTTTTTCACCTTTATCTCTTTAATTAAGCATAATTAAACACATTTTCGTTAAAAAAAAATTTTTGTTTCATCGCATTCATAATTCATGCATTAAGGGGTTAATAATAATTGAAACTATCATATTTTTTGGAATTTAAATATTAACAATACGAATGAATATTAAGAATACGTGAAAGGCGGGCGATTTTGGGGCTGTCTGATGTAATTTTGACGTTCGAAAAGTGCTGTTTTCAGCAAACTTTGAATAAATGCTTTTTGATTTGATTTGAATAAAACTCATCATCAACATTAAAAATCTTGAAAGCTAATCAACAGTTTTGAGCTATCTTTATTGGAAAATAAACACAGTTAACAGACCTCCAGACATCGACTTCTAGAGCCATGTGAATGGTTTTATTCGGTGTTTGTAAAGTCGGTTTTAATTTTTTTAATTTTTGTTCAGACAAGAAGAGGAGTCATTAACATCTAGAATTACATAGCACTGAATGCTTCTTACAGGCACATCGTTTAGTAGAACTCTGCACAATCCAAAAGCTATTTCACTGAACTTAATCTAGTAATATAAGTATATCACTAAACTTGAACAGTTTTATAACTATAATCCTAGTGAGATAGTAATGAATCGCTTTCGTATAACTATGTTCCGGTACATAATTATATTCCTAGGGATATAACTATATTACGGCTTTATCTATCTTACTGCGACATCTATAAGAAAACGTTATACGGGACCCCCTAATATTCTTATTTTATTAGTTTTTAGTTTCAGTAGTCTAGCATTTGTTGTTTTAGCGGCAACAATAATACCTACATCGTCTTTGAAAAATTCAGCTGTCTAGTTATAACGATTCTCGAGATTCAGCCTGGTGACAGACGGAGCGAAGTCTTAGTAATAGGGTCCCGTTTTACCCTTTGGGTACGGAACCCTAAAAAGCTTTATTTCTTTAGGTAAGTTTAAAATGGGTTCCATACTAAGCATCTTTCGTAGGCTACAAATAAATACATACTCAGGATAGCATTATTAGGTAGTTCATAGACTAATTTAGGTCACAGAGTTCTTCATTAAATCAATCTAACCTACTTCCACTAATATATACTTTAATGCGAAAGTGCGTGAGGATCTATGTACGTTTGTTACTTAGTTATGCATAAACTGCTGTAGCGATTTTGGTGAAACTTAGCAGTAACGTCTATACTAGTCTATACTAATATTATAAAGAGGAAAACTTTGTTTGTTTGTTTGGTTGTAATGAATAGGCTCAAAAACTACTGGACCGATTTTAAAAATTCTTTCACCATTCGAAAGCTACATTATCCACGAGTGACATAGGCTATATTTTATCCGGGTACGGGCAGTAATTCCCACGGGACGCGAGTGATTTATGATAATTAAGTTATGCTCGACAATCTACATAACTAGGTTTTACGATAAACCGAGATTTCAGAAAATCGGCCATGTGGCAGTTGAACTTGCCCACGAAAGGTTCCGTTCCTATATCTATAAGGAAATACATTTGTTATACGGGCCCCTAATATTCTTATTTTATTAGTTTTTAGTTTCAGTAGTCTAGTATTTGTTGTTTTAGCGGCAACAATAATACCTACATCATCTTTGAAAAACTCAGCTGTCTAGTTATAACGATTCTCGAGATTCAGCCTGGTGACAGACGGAGCGAAGTCTTAGTAATAGGGTCCCGTTTTACCCTTTGGGTACGGAACCCTAAAAATGTACTATATTGGAGTCTTTTTGTTATGTAAACTTGTAAGTTAACAAGTAATTAAGTTAATGTATAATGTACGAACCGGCAGCGAACGGCCTAGGCAGAATGTTCTGGAAGGGCGCTGCATGGAGCAAATCTGTCACTTCTTCCTGGCTGAGTGCCTGAAGACAAACAAACATAAATCAACATTATATTAAGACTTATTCAACGTGGTTTTACCCGCGTCCCAAGAGAACTACTTGCCGAATATTTTTTGGTATTTTTTTTTAATCTTCTGGGCAACTGTTTTTGATCTTTTTATAACATACTAGCTTCAGCCAGCGGTTTCACTCGCTTCCCGTGGGAAATACTGCCTGAACCCGGATAAAATATAGCNCTTAGTTCATAGACTAATTTAGGTCACAGGGTTCTTCATTACATCGAAGAGCTCGTGGCTAAGTTAAAGCCGCGCGGATCGATCGATCATAAGGTTAAGCAACGCTTGGCGCGGTCGGTCCGTGGATGGGTGACCA
>NWSH02000011.1:22347-33941 GCA_002382865.2 Heliothis virescens
CCGAAACTATTAGGACTACACAGTTAAAACTTGGTAGATAGATGTATTATATTAACCGCTTTACGATTTTTGCACAAAAAAAAAATATTAGGGGGGCTCCCCATACATGAAACTGAAACTAAAATTATTTTTTTTCATCAAACCTATACGTGTGGGGTGTCTATAGATAGGTCTTAAAAAATGGTACTGAGGTTTCTAAAACCATTTTTTCCTAAAGTCAATCATTTTAGAGTAAGACACTCCCAAAGTGCCAAAATGTGTGTCCCCCCCCCTGTAATTCTTAAACTACCAAAGTGAAAAATCTGAAAAAAATATATGTTATAGATCTCAATAAAAACTACCAACCAAAATTGGTTTGAACAAGATACGGTCAGTGGTTTTTGAGATATAGCACTTTTTCAGTAACCGCAAATTATAACTTTGTTTTGGCAAATTTTAGGTAATAAGTACGTTTATTTTTCCTAGATTATGGAACGGAACCCTTCATGTGCGAGTCCGACTCGCACTTGGCCGGTTTTTATTCGGATGCGGGAATTTATCGTTCACAGCAAAGACTAAATTAGGTGGTTCTTCAATGTCAAAACCGCCATTGTCATATTATTTATTCATCAATCAATATATATTTATGTATACGACGCACCTCTATCAAATATTAATGATTTACATAAGCCTACTATAAATATATTTAAATGCAAGCTTTTAAAATGTATGTTTGTTAATCTTTAACGCGAAAATTAACCATGAATGCAAATATAATATGCCTAGCTTTTTCTTAACTATGTCAAAGTCATTTTTTAAATTTCAAATAGACCTAATACCTAAATTATATACTAAAACCTTCCTCGAGAATCACGCTATCGAGTGGTGAAAGCCGCTTAAAAATCGATGCAGCCATGCGATTCTCTAACTGACACATCATAGATGACAACAACGACGACCTCACAAATGACAAGCTTTTCGGTTTGAAGGATAAAATCGAAGGCGAAGTCGTCGTTGTCGTCGAAGGCGAGGATGATTTTTCATACATTTGGAACCATATTTTAGTTCTATGTCGCGCCGTCAACATCGTTGAAGCGCTTGGAATTAGTAAGTATTATATACGTACAACTGGAATGCTCACTATTATTTTTTTGACATATCAAATTGAACCTTATTGTTGTGGTCACAAAGTGTTTTTTTAATTACCAATATCTTTCCAGAGAAACGAAACAACATGAGACTTATTTTATCTTCGTGTGTCTCTTTCGCACAGTTGCCATGTGAAATATTTGATACAATGGCAATAAATTTTCAAGATTTTGTTTTCGCAGAAAACTATTTTTGTCAATGAATATTATACGAGACTTATTTGTAAGCAATGTAAAAGTACACAAACAATAAATGCAATATCTCGTAGGGACAGATAGGTCAAAGTCTTTGTATTTTATGGTTTGGAAATTTTTATTACTTCTACGTGTGGCAAGATTAGGTAAGATGGTAGAATCCAGTTGTCCAATCCACAAAAACAATATGGCGTTTTGTTTTTTTGTCACACTATAACAGAAAGAGACAAACCAAGGTTTAAGACCTCTCACTCGGCTCGTGCTTCGATGCACAGTGAACCTTCCAGTTGTACGTAGTACTTATTAATTCCATGCTTGTAGATGTTACAACGATGATTTCTTGGTTGTAAAGATGTTTTGCGTTAGAGAATCACCCCCCTGTAGTTTTTAAGTTTATCGCGAACAGACCGACAGACAAACATGGTCGGGTACTTTGTTTTACAATTACTTGGCACCTATAGACATATCGACAGGTAAAACCGCGAGCTAACACTGGTATTCACCAAGATATTAGTTTACGATGAATTATATTTTTTGCTAATTAATTCAGTAATAAATTACAAATTGATTAGTTGATGCTCTGACACGCTAATGTCTTAAGTTTCATCGCCTTTGTATGTCTTTAATCACCTGTCTGAATATTATAATGTACAGACGACAGCAGGTCAACGTAAACGAATCTGTCAAATACCAATCGAATATTAACCTTACACTATTGTGGTAAAGTTGAAAATCTATTGCAGAAATTTGACAGATTGCGGTAACTTGTTGTGCTGTCGTCTGTACGTAATTAGACTTTGTCCTGTCTAGACGACACACATCAAGTCATTAAATTTTCAACCTTATCACAATGGAGGTACCTAAGTTAATGTTTGACTGGTAAAATTTGACAGATTCAGGTACGGTGATCTGATGTTGTCTTTACGAACAAGTCAGTTTGATCAATGGGTGGCCATAGCACGGCCGGTTAAGGTTAGGTCTTAGGGTTAGGTTAAAGTCAAAGTTAAATCGAATAACCCAGGCTTAAACTCTCTTATCTCAGGGACTACTTTTCCGATGTGAAAAACCTTTACAGTCCTAGATAGCTCATTTAACGAGGTTACAGGCTAGTTTATCCGGGCGCGTGAAGTAAATAGTTCCCTTGAGAAGCGGGTAAAACCGCTGGCAGAAGCTAGTGACATTTTTACTCAAATAGTTGTAAAATATTTCACGTAGGCGAGGTGTGGTTTATCAATTAATAAGCTTCAAATAGATGTAGAGGAAATTGATATTTTAGTATCTGTGGCGCAATTAATGAAGCATTAGGAAATATTATCTATGTAGTGGCTAGTGGCCAAGCATCGGGCTGTGGTCTTTCATTTTTCAAAACGGACAAAAAATCACGTTTCTTAGATGGGAGCCCCCTAAAATATTTATTATATTCTAGTTTTAAAGATTTGTTATTACAGCGGCTATTATATTTTTCAGTGGCATGTACAGACGACAGCAGGTCAACTTATACGAATCTGTCAAATTTTACCAATCAAATATTAACCTACCTCCATTGTGATAAGGTTGAAAATCGAGTGCAGAAATTTGACAGATTGTGGTAACTTGATGTGCTGTCGTCTGTACTTTTGAATCTAAAAAAAAGTCAACTGTCTAGCTATCACGGTTCATGAGGACAGAGAAGCGAACGATTTTTAATAAAGCTTAACATGCAATTAGTTTACTGTGTAGAATAATAAGTAATCATTATACTATACATAGACAATATACCGATCTACGGCCGTTCTCAATAACCTATCTAACTCTGGATTTGCATAATAGAGATAGAATTTTGACATTAGCCCCATACAAGTAATGTCAAATTCCTATCTTTAGTAAGCAAATCCGGAGATAGACAGAATATTGAATTTCGCAGTTAGTCGAAAATATACTTAGGTAAGTACATAGGTAGGTACAGACGACAGCACATCAAGTTACCACAATCTGTCAAATTTCTGCGATAGATTTTCAACCTTATCACAATAGTGGAAGGTAGATGTTCGATTGGTAAAATTTGACAGATTCGTACCTATACGTTGACCTGCCGTTGTTTGTACCTACAACTTATTTGTAGGTAAGCTTTCGCGGATATTAATAATTCCATCACGTAGGGACCTAGTGTAAAATTAGGTATTAGGTATGCAGGCAACGTATAAGTAAGAAGCTTGTGAATAAAAAACATTTTTAAATTCTATTCTAATCTAAGTAGAGAGGATTAGGTAGCTATTAGAAGTTAACATGCTCTCACGGATCAGTATTTTTTTTTATTAATCCTTGCATGGTCTATTACTTAGGTATATATTATTTTTAGGGTTCCGTAGCCGAATGGCAAAAAACGGAACCCTTATAGATTCGTCATGTCTGTCTGTTTGTCCGTCTGTCTGTCTGTCTGTCTGTCTGTCTGTCTGTCTGTCTGTCCGTCCGTATGTCACAGCCACTTTATTCCGAAACTATTAGGATTACACAGTTAAAACTTGGTAGGTAGATGTATTATATTAACCGCTTTACGATTTTCGTACAAAAATAAAAAAATAATAATATTACGGGGGGCTCCCCATACATGAAACTGAAACTAAAAATATTTTTTTTCATCAAACCTATACGTGTGGGGTGTCTATGGATAGGTCTTAAAAAATGGTACTGAGGTTTCTAAAACCATTTTTTCCTAAAGTCAATCATTTTAGAGTAAGACACTCCCAAAGTGCCAAAATGTGTGTCCCCCCCCTGTAATTCTTAAACTACCAAAGTGAAAAATCTGAAAAAAATATATGTTATAGATCTCAATAAAAACTACCAACCAAAATTGGTTTGAATAAGATACAGTCAGCAGTTTTTGAGATATAGCACTTTTTCAATAACCGCAAATTGTAACTTTGCTGTTATTCATATATTTGTATGAAAAACAAATAGATGATGGAACGGAACCCTTCGTGTGCGAGTCCGACTCGCACTTGGCCGGTTTTTTTTTAATCTTCTACCGAGTGACAGAAATGAGGACTATTTTTTGAAGCCCTTTAATTACCTATTTACCTTATTTATAGGTAATTTTACTTTTATAACGAGAAAATTAAAAGTTCACATAATTTAGTTTTAAATATAGTTTTTTTTTTCAATATTTTTTATATGGCCCTACCTGGGAGTCGAACTCGCTGACTATTTGAACATAGACACTGGTCGGTCGTGTTTATAATGTTCGCAGTTTACAAGCCAGTCGTAAAATTTTGTAACCTTTCAATTAAATTATCAACGGATTAACTTAAGCTTACCTATATCTTAGCAATAACTTTGTTTTAAAAGTTAAATTAACGAAGCTAGCATTAAGTATTATACAAATTACTTACCACTAATAACGTTGCTGTAAAATACATTTTGCTTTTTACTAAATCAATAAAATAAAATCCAAAAAACACTTTCCTCTTAAAAAAAAGAAATCGCAACTTTATGATTAAAAAAAAAAATATCACACGCGCGTAATTTTCCCGCTTAATTTTTGACAGTCATTAATTCGTTCGGGAATTGATTCCGCGGCGTCCGCAATGCGACTGAGAGCAAAGAGGTTATAACAGGTTGTACATATGTATTTGCTATGAATTGAAGTGACCTCTGACATATTGAATGCTGTTCAGTATTTGTTTAGAAAGGGAAACGATTTCATTATGTAATTTGAATGAAGGTGCGAGATTTTGGTATTCGTTTGAGTTTGAGCAATAAGTTTTCGAGCTTTTAGGCATTTTTAGTATTTAAAAGGGTCAATGTCACGCCGTTTTCGTATGCATAGCAAATTCTTTTGTATGAGGAGTTCATATTGTGGATTCCGCCTTCGGATTTACTGACGATAAAAGTAGAAATAGATATATTAAAATAAAAAGAGATTTGAAAAAAGTTTCTTCAGTAATCTGAAACTCTTCGTAAGCAATCACAGCGAGTTCTGGAGTTAGGGTTTTGAAGATTTCCCAATATAAAAATACCTAAATACTTACGCGACTATGCCGCGCTATTCTCAGGAACTACTGGTCCGATTTGAAAAATTCTTTCAGTGTAAGATAGCCCATTTATCGAGGAAGGCTATAGGCTACTTTTTATCCGAGTGCGCCGAGTAGTTCCCACAGGACGAGAGTGAAACCGCTGGCAGAAGCTAGTATGTAATAGGTATCGTGTCCAATAATGTTGTTCCCATATTATTCACCAAGCGAGTCTAGCCGAAGAGTTAGGAAAGATTTTGTAATACCTTCCTGCAATTATCAATTTTTACTTGAAACTCAACAAATTATTGCTTACATTTTACTAAAAAAAGAGCTATTGTTTCATGGTTCTCTCGCAATTTTATCTGCATAGTGGTCTAGACGTTTCAAACAGACTAAAATAAAATCGTAAAGCGGTTAAAATACATGTACCTGCTGAGTTTGAATGGTGTAGTTTTAATAGTTTTGGGATAAACTGGCTGTGACATGATGGCGTCCTAGCCGATTGCCGGCCACGGCGGCTGTTCTCATATAAGGAGATCAACCAGCTGCGCAGGATATATTATAGTGCACAAGCATTTGCGCTGACACAGGTGCACTCCCTATTCCCTCACTCTCATAACCCGATGGGACGGCAATCCGACACAACCGGAGAGAGATCAGGCGCAGGACCGACATTAACGTGCTCTCCGATGCACGGGTGTATCAATCACCAACTTCCAACTCCGGGCTGCTTTGTGAAAGTTTCGAAAACCCACAAAGCGATTTCGGCCCGTCCCGGGAATCGAACCCGAGACCTCGTGATCAGCAGTCGGCTACGCGACCACTAGACCAACGAGGCAGTATGCTGTGACATACGGACAGACAGACAGACAGACATAACGAATCTATAAGGGTTCCGTTTTTTGCCATTTGTCTACGGAACCCTAAAAATAGTTTAGTAGCAATTAACGCGTTTGGCTGAACCGATTTTGAAGCGGCTTATGCGGTGGCAAAACTCGGAACACCTAGTTCTACAGATATACAAATATTTTTAGTTCTTTTTGGAACTTATAAAGGTACACAGATATTCTAAAGACTCAGAGAGGACAAATGCTACTTTAACCAGTTGCAGGAAGTAGTTACCTCGTGCTGAAACGGGGAAAACCAAGTAATGAAGAATCCCTAAGTCCCTACTTATGTAATAAATGCGAAAGTAACTCTATCTGTCTGTTACGCTCTCACGCCTAAACCAGTGAGCCGATTTTGATGAAATTTGGTACAGAGATAGAATAGACCCTGAGGAACATAGGCTACTTTTTATCCGGGTACGGGAAATAGCACCCACGGGAAGCGGGCGAAGCCGCTGGCAGAAGCTAGTTTTTTAATAAAATAAAACAAAAAATTGGCACGTCCGTACATTATATTTACAATATTTATTTACAATGAATAGTATATCTTCAAAGTCTAATTAATAAATAACATTACAATACAAAACTTAATAATTAATTATAAAATAACATTATTATAAAGCACAAATTATTGCTATACAAGAATACATATAAAGTCCAGTACATCAGAATAAAGGGTCAAATGAATCATAGGGTCGATTGAAACATTACTTTTGACAGGTCAAACGTCACCTTTGACACCGATTTTTTGTCAAAAATAAAAAAAAAAACATCTAAATAGATTTTAGTTTTCTAAACTTTATTCAGTCAAATTTTAAATTAGGGTATCGAATGATATACCTACCGATATTTAGCCAAAGGTATACTATGATATTTCGCATTAAAAAGTTTATCGAGGAACATTTGAATTGTAAGAAGTTTCGGAGTTAAACAAGGACATCAGAAATTACTTTGTGGTATATAACCGCAAAAGATAAGATCACGCCTCATATTGAATGTTAACTTAGGTAAAACATTTTATGTTTCAATTTCCCGCTTCCAGGCGACGCATTCACCTTAAGAAACTGAGTTTCTTTTATTCAATATTGTTTATATTAAATACATAACCAAGTTGAGTTCAGAAACTTAACGCTATAAGGCGTGTTTTAGAATAGGCCCCGTAAAATAAAACTACGGCATATTAAATAGATTTTAAAAAAAGTCACAATTAATTTTTTGATCATCCGGCTCGATTTTAATAGCGATTATTTTTGTTCAATAACTTTAGAATGATACCGGCTTTCGATAAGGTAAGCTGTCAATGTTTTTAATCGGCCGGTGCAATTCGACCGAAACATCGGGAGAAAAGAGGTATCGTAAACCTTTACAATTTCATCGCGAGTAAGACCCGGTTGTTATCTAAAATAAAGGTAAGCTATTTCATATTTGTTCAATTTACTTCTTGTTCTCTTTTCTAAATCTTTCCTCCTTAAATGGAAGTCGTTTGAATACAAAGTCAAAGTTAGTTTGATATATGACATCTGTCAAACTTGACATATGACTTCTGTCAAACTGCCATTTTTATTTTATTGATTAGACAAGAGTTACACGATCAGTCTGGCGTCATTGCATTCAGTTCATTCCATCAGTCTGGCCCGGCTCAGACTGATGCCAGAATGACGGACGAAAAACTCGGTGTATTCTGGACCATCAGTCCGTCAATCAACCGGTTACACGATCATTCTCCCATCATTCTGACCAGACTGATGGACTGGAATGACGCCAGACTGATCGTGTAACCCCTGTCTCAGAAATATGCTCCTATATTCAACAATCAATACATGAAGGCACTAAACAAAAAAAAAATACAAAATTATTATAAAAATAAAATCTGACACAACGCCTTACAAAAATTAAAAATATTATTTAAAAAAAGTATTACATTGAGGTCGTCACAGTTATTAAAAAAAGAAATATTGTCGAGTATTTAAGACACAAAAATATATAGTAACTTAATAATTTAGACATATTAATATTAACGAAAATGAGACAAGGCCTGATCCATTGACGGCAAAGGAAAGTATTATTAAGCGACGAACAAAAATACAATTTAATATTATGGAAATAAAGTCAAAATTTGAACGTCAAGATCGCAAATTCCATACTTAATAATATAAAGCTTTATTATTTGTTTGAATGCGCTAATCTCAGAAACTACTGTTTACTTTCAGTGTTAGATAGCCCATATATCGAGGAAGGCTATAGGCTACTTTTTATCCGGGTACGCCGAGTATTTCCCACGGGACGCGGGTGAAACCGATGGCGGAAGCTAGAGCAATATAAGTTAAACATTGCAATATAAACTTTGCTTCCATAACTTTAAGTGATAATTTTCTTCGTCGACTAATAGTTTGCCACCAATGGGACTCAGACCTAACAGGCAGTTTTAAGCTTTGCATTATACTAAAAACTAAGAAAAAAACACATAAAAGGCACTTAATATTATCACAAAAACAGGTTTTTTAGTCACTACAAATTATAAAAATATAAATAAAAATGTCATCTTAGAGTGAAAACCACAAAAACGTATTGTCTGATCATTTTTGGTGCAAATGACAGGCAGTACTAAAAAATGCTATCATCCTTTGAAAATTGACTGCTGTTTTCGCACATAACGCGGTGGCATTGTAAGAGCCAGTTATACAGGTGTCAGATAGAGTTCTAGATAGCTATCTGACAGATACGACATCATCAGGGAGTTTCACAGGTACCAGACAGAGTTCTAAATAGTCTGACAGACCATGCCATAGAAAAGTAATCAAAACTAAAACTACTACACTCCCATTCACTTACCCTTAGTATCATCTAACTACGAACAGAATACATATGTGTGGCGAGCGAGCAATACCATTAATAAAAAATTTAGACAGGCGGATTTTGATATTTTTGTCACTAGTATGCAGTCGGTGAGACGGATACTCAGTTCGGAATTTTTTTCCCGATTTTAATTTTAACTAAGTAAGAATGTTGACACAGTGTATTATTGTGCAGATATTTGTTCTTCTTATGCTGCATATACCTCACACACCTTGTTTTGTATACCATAGTTATTAGTGAGGACCTATTAATGGCTATCTGTTACAAAGCTTAGCCTCAATTTTGTATTAAATGCTGTTGGTCTTCCAATGAAAAATAAATAAATAAAAATAATCCAATGGCACTATCTGTTAGATAGCTATTTAGGCCTTTATTTGGAACCTGTGAAAATGGCCGTAGATATCTACGACATTATCTATCAGAATCCAGAACTTGTGAAACCGGCCATCAGTGTAAGAAACTTAACTTACATAGTAAAAATTTCAGCTTTCTAGCTATCACGGATTATGAAATACAGCCTGGAGACAGACAGACAGACAACGAAGTCTTAGTAATAGGGTCCCGTTTTACCCTTTTGGGTACGGAACCCTAAAAATGTGCTAAAATTGCATTCCGAGATTTTCACTCTAAGACGACGATTAATTTACTTCACAACTTTTTACCCAGGATTAAGTTTATAAATGTAATTATAATTTATGTCAAAACTATAGTGATTGTGCGAAAGGGCAAATTTTCGGCCATATTATTTTAGAATTATTATCATAGAAACTCGTCATCTACATAGCATTTTCTCAACTATGTTGGGGTCGGCTTCCAGTCTAACCGGATGCAGCTGAGTACCAGTGTGCCACATGGAGCGACTGCCTATCTGATCTCCTCAACACAGTTACCCGGGCCATCTAATATGACTAAACAAGACTGGTTGTCAAACTTTCTGGCTTCTGACTACCCATAACGACTACCAAAGATGTTCAAATGACAGTCGGGACCCACCAGTTTATCGTGCCTTCCGAAACATGGAAGAACTCGTTATGACAAGATAGTCATATATCCACGGACCTACCACTGCTTTACCGAAGGAATTTATCTTTTATTTGACTTTGGTTGAGTTTTTTAGAACGATATTGCCTATGTAAATTTCAAGAATTGTGAACCTCGTTTTTTTGGGAAGTCGGTTAAAAAATAACAGTCAAAAATTTGCCCTTGCACCTAATCATAGCTACCAATAAGCAAATTTTTTACATTTTCAATTAAATTTTTTTTTGGTATTTTTTTTCCAAAAATTTTTGATACCCTATCTAAATTTCGTTATAAAAAGTTTTATTTATATAACCTAACTAAATAATTTGTAGTATATACAAAATTTACATTACACACATCTATCAATATTTAAAAATTACACGAATATGGGACCAGCCATTAATATCATCACTATTTTTATATTCATTTATTATTATTTTACATACAAAACATATTTACAGAACATAAAAAAAATATTTTTATTAGATTTTTTTTTGTAAAACCCAAACTTTTTTTGTTATTTTTATAATTATTTATGAATTCATTATTTCTAGTATGGCGGGTGTTTAACTACTAAATTTAACTAAGGAGTTATTTTTAACTAATTTAAGACCATTTTAGACTTAACCAGATAAGTTCATAATCATCATTCTAAAATTGGTACATTTTACTGCCTCGTTGGTCTAGTGGTCGCATAGCCGACTGCTGTGCACGAGGTGTCGGGTTTGATTCCCGGGACGGGCCGAAATCGCTTTGAGTTTTCGAAACTTTCACAAAGCAGCCCGGAGTTGGAAGTTGGTGATTGATACACCCGTGCATCGGAGAGCACGTTAATGTCGGTCCTGCGCCTGATCTCTCTCCGGTCGTGTCGGATTGCCGTCCCATCGGGTTATGAGAGTGAGGGAATAGGGAGTGCACCTGTGTCTGCGCAAATGCTTGTGCACTATAATATGTCCTGCGCAGCTGGCTGATCTCCTTATATGAGAACAGCCGCCGTGGCCGGCAATCGGCTAGGACGCCATCAATAGTACACAAATAGCCTGAGAGAGGACATATGGTACTTTTTATCCGGGTGCCGAAATTTGTTCCCTTGAGACGCGGGTGGAACAGCTAATTTAAGCACAGAGGAGACTGCCTCATTGGAGTAGTGGTTGCAAGTAACAGCAAGAAGGTCTTTGGTTCAATTCCCGGGTCAATATAAAAGTCTGTTCAAAAACCAGCCAAGTACGAGTGAGACTCGCGCACGAAGGGTTCCGTACCATTATCTATGAAAAGGAACGTATTTATTACCTACAACCAGTCAAAATACAATCATTATTGTAAACCGCAAATTATAACTTTGTTTTTCATACAAATATATGAATTACAAAGTTATAATTTGCGGTTTCATACGTTTATTGTATGGAGGCCCCCCTTAATATATATATTTTTTACTTAGTATTTGTTGTATAGCGGCAAGGAAAATACATACTTTGTGAAAATTTCAGCTTTCTAGCTATCACGGTTTATGAGATACA
>NWSH02000011.1:34396-50687 GCA_002382865.2 Heliothis virescens
TTTGTGAAAATTTCAGCTTTCTAGCTATCACGGTTTATGAAATACAGCGTGGAGACAGACAGACAACGAAGTCTTAGTAATAGGATCCCGTTTTACCCTTTTGGGTACGGAACCCTAAAAAAACTATAGTCTGAAAAATTAGACGCCAGCACATCAACCTACCTCAATCTGTCAAATGTCTTCAATAGATTTTCAACCTTATCACAATAGTGGAAGGTTAATGTTCGATTGGTAAAATTTGATAGATTCGGGTAGGTTGACCTCAACTCCTAGCTATTTATATAAAGGCAATTCTACGTGCAATTATCTGTTTATTTTACACGCTAAGGGTACCGGCACGGTCACGGCACAGCAAATAACGTGTCATTTAAATTTGAACATTAAATCGTATGACGTATGATGTATTTCATAACGTCAATACAAAAAAGCTAACGGCGGGCTGTCAGCGCGCGGTTTCCTATCTAACAACTCACGTTGTTATGAAAATATCATACGTCATACAATTTAATGTTCAAATTTAAATGACACGTTATTGGCTGTGCCGTGACCGTGCCGGTACAATGTGCCATGACCATAACTGTACAATATACAAGTCAGTTATATCTAAAACTTGGTTATTTTATAATGACCTTAATAATATATTTCTATAAAAGTTCTTTGTCAAAATTGGTATATTTGACACACAAATGTATCTCCTGGTGTACTCGCTCTAGCAAACAGTAAAGGTCATGGCACACTATGCCCGCACCGCAACGGCACAACTCCAACCCAGCAAATAATGTGTCATTGAAATTTGAACATTAAATCGTATGACGTATGATATATTTCCGTATATTGCCGTGACCGTGCCGGTACAATGTGCCATAACCTTTACACATTGCGTGCGAAACTGCTACCTTTGTGCGCGAACACATGCTAGCTGTGGACTCGCGACATAGCGTACACATTTAAAATTCTACAAAATAAATACCGTAGTTGTCTAATTAAATTCAATATGGTCTGACCATTTTTGGTACAGTTGACAGAACAGGTAGTAGAAGCTAGTTCATACATTTTCGACAAAGAACTTTCAAAAACGACCTTATAATACTAACAGCCATTTTATATCTTCCAGATAAAGTTCCATATCTGACAGATAATACCA
Source organism: Heliothis virescens (assembly GCA_002382865.2). NCBI lineage: Eukaryota > Metazoa > Arthropoda > Insecta > Lepidoptera > Noctuidae > Heliothis > Heliothis virescens. The sequence goes on from NWSH02000011.1 coordinate 35,541, forward strand.
TAGACATGTTTTTAATTTCGACTACATTTGTACGACATCATCTATACTAATATTATAAAGCTGAAGAGTTTGTTTGTTTGAACGCGCTAATCTCAGGAACTACTGCTCCGATTTGAAAAATTCTTTCAGTGTTAGAAAGCCCATTTATTGAGGAAAGCTGTAGACTACTTTTTATCCGGGAGCGGGTGAAACCGCTGGCAGAAGCTCGTAATTTTATATATCACGACTCCATCAACTTATCCCATTGTTTCTTAATAGATTAATGGCAATGTGCACCACTATCGGAACATTATTTATTCGTTTTAAAAGAAATCCAAAAAGTTGCCTCGTCCCCAACTTGAGGATATAATTTATTTTGCATAAGCAATGGAAATNTGTACACGGATTAGTTCCCACGGGACGCGGGTAAAATCGCTGGCGGAAGATTATCTGTCAGATAGCTATCTAGGACTTTATCTGGGACATAAAAAACGGTAAATATAATATCTTCTAATATTATAAGTTGAAACCTCTGAGGTTGTCCAGTCTCCTTTGAAGGTCGTCTACGGAGTCTTTAGAAGCCGCTTCGGTCGTCGACTTCCGTCTCTCGCCACCGGGGGCCATTTGGAAGCCGGTGGCTGTCGTTGACTTCCCCGGACTTTCGGCACTGAAAAGAAAAATTTTGTTAGGAGACTTAGAGCAGATTATGGCCAGTGGCAGTAGCTAGGTAACCGCGGGCCCCGGGGCAAATACAAAAATGAGGCCCCTTAAAGGAAAATATTTATCATGCGCGAACAGAGCGAGCTTTTTTAGGGTTTCGTACCCAAAGGGTAAAACGGAACCCTATTACTAAGACTTCGTTGTCTGTCTGTCTGTCTCTCAGTCTGTCTGTCTGTCTGTCTGTCTGTCTGTCTGTCTCCCTGTCTGTCTGTCTGTCTGTCTGTCTGTCTGTCTGTCTGTCTGTCTGTCTGTCTGTCTGTCTGTCTGTCTCCACGCTGTATTTCACTAACCGTGATAGCTAGAAAGCTGAAATTTTCACAAATGATGTATTTCTATTGCCGCTATAACAACAAATACTAAAAATGAAAAAAAAAAAATATGGGGCATGGGGTACGGAACCCTTCATGCGCGAGTCCAACTCGCACTTGGCCAGTTTTTTTTTTAGTATTCTGAGTAAGCAAGTGGGGTCGCAACTTATTGTAATAAACCGGCCAAGTGCGAGTTGGATCGCGCACGAAAAGTTCGGTACCGTTGTCTATGAAAAATGAACGTATCTATTACCTACAACTAGCCAAAATACAATTATTTTTCGGGCAGCAAAAAATAACTTTGTTTTTCCCGTTTGGGTACGGAACCCTAAAAATAACTTCTTCTGGCACACGCCGCCGCTTGTCTGTCTGTTTGTCACTCACCTGAAACTGCCTCGTTGGTCTAGTGGTCGCATAGCGCGACTGCCGTGCCACGGGTCTTGGGTTCGATTCCCGGGCCAGGCCGAAATCGCTTTGTAGGTTTTAGAAGCTTTCACAAAAGCAGCCTTTAGTTTGGAAGTTGGCGGTGTTACACCCCCGTGCCTGGGAGGGCACGTAAAGCCGGCGTCCTCGATTGTTACTCAGTAGCAGTCGTAGTTATAATTCCACGTCAGAGGCCGTCAGGCGGATTTGAGAAAAACTCTGACACTAGGGCTTGTCAGGTGATTAAACCTGCAGTGAGTGAGATAAGAAGAAGACTCACCTGAAGTACTCAGTGCTGGCAGCGAGGCCGCTGTCCACGTTGCTGTTGGTGTCTCTATTGTAGAGCCACACGCCGCCGGTCAGCTTGTGGTCTCGCACTTGGAAGTCTGTGTTGTACAGTCGCGGAGGGGTTGTGAAGTCCACGTTTAATTGTTGACCTGGAACAATAGATAAAGGGTTTAAAAGGGAGAAATATGTGCTATTGTATATTGTATACTAATTTAATAAAGAAAACATTTTTTGTGTTTTGAAAACCAATTTGAAAAAATTCTTTCACTTTTGAGCTTTGAGTACTTTTGAGTAACATTTACACAAATATTTTAAAGTTGAAGAGTTTGTTTGTTTGATTAAACGCGCTAATCTCAGGAACTACTGGTCCGATTTGAAAAATTCTTTCAGTGTTAAATAGCCCATTTATAGCCCGAGGAAGGCTATGGGCTATAAACCTACATTACTGCCAAGTTTCATCAAAATCCGTTCAGTGTTCGTGAAGGAGTAACAAACGTACAAACTTTGGCATTTATAATATTAGTAAGATAATATCTTACCGGGATGCAACCTATCGTCCTGCCTAAGTTCAGCAAAGGGCGCGATATCCACATTATTGTTGGCAGACCAGGCGTTACCGCGCACACCTTCTCCCGCAGCCGGGTACCGTGCTAACTATACTAATACTACTTACAAGTCGCATCATAACGTATATTTGTCACACTTTAGCGCTAAAACGGCTGAACCGATTGTGATGAAATTTGGCATGGAGACAAGTGAAACCCTAAACATGTTCATATCCTACTTAGCTTTAGGGCCAGTTTCACAGGTTGCAGATAAAGTTTTACATAGCTATCTGACACATAATGCCATAGAGATGTTTTGTTTTAAATTTTTACTGGTCAATGGCTCAGATAAATGGTCACATAGCTATCTAAGACCTTATTAAGAACTTGTGACTAAGCTTTTTTCCCATATAGCGTAAATTATTACCCTCAAACGTGACAAAAACTTCTAAAACCTAATAAAACCCGAATATAATCCGTATAAAAAGCATTTTTTTGGTAATTTTACTTACCGGGATGCAACCTATCGTCCTGCCTAAGTTCAGCAAAGGGCGCGATATCCACATTGTTGTTGGCAGACCACGCGTTGCCGCGTACACCTTCTCCCGCAGCCGGGTACCACGGCTGCGAAGGTTTAGGCTTTGCAACAGGCGGGGTTGGTACTGCTTCGGCGACCGCTACTGGTTTTCGTGCTGAAATTAAAAAGGATATTTTAGACTTGAATAACAGGTTGGGCTTGGTCTTTCAAAGTCAAATCATTTATTTCATTTAAACCTTTTCAAGCACTTTTGTACACTAAAAAATATAACTTAGGTTGATTCTAATTGCCCAACACTTCTTTTTCTTCTTCTTAATATTCTTAAAATAATTTTCTACTTTTTAAAGATTTCTTGTGTCAGACATGTTTAATATTTCTTAATATCATACCTGGTGCATCTTCAGTCTTATCATCAGCATCGAGCAGTTCCAGTTCGGCCAGCATCCGCGCCTCCCCGTCGAACACGAACTCGCGCTCCGACACCTTGCGGCGCGGGTGCGGGGGGGACGGCAGCACCGGCAGCTTGGGGGCTAAGGATATTATAGTTGCGATGTTAAAAATATTAATATAATAATAATGGCGTATTTTCATACCTTTATCTTTTTTTTTAATGTAAAAAATATTCAAAAATGTTAAAAATATGTTGAAAAAAAAAATGGCGTCCCGGTCGCTTGCGGCGACTGTTCTCATATAAGGAGATCAGCCAGCTGCGCAGGACATATTATAAACCAACCTTCTCTCCGCTCCTCTTTGCTAGGAGTGCCTCCAGTTCCTCCGGGCCCGGCCAGCAATTCCTGGAGTTCTTCCTCGAGTTCAGCAGCATCGAAGTCTTCTATGTTGGTGCCTAAAGCCTTCTCTACTTCTCCGTATTGTTCCATTACCTAGAAAAAAAAAATGTTATATGGTGGATTTCTATAATCTATCTGTACATTGGTTTGTGATTAAAAATTGAATTTTGACATTAGTTCCATACAAACTAGCTGTTGCCCCCAGCTCTGTCCGCGTGAATTTATCTTTCACTCCTATTTCAGCCCTAGAAATGGAATTTCCAAACATCTTTTCTTAGTGCTCCCATACACTCCCCAAGAAACCTTTATATTAAATTTCAACTTTCTTCGCTCAGTAGTTCTGCTGAGCCTTAATCAGTCGCTTATACAGTAACGGAAGAATTTTATACCTACACTAAATATACTAATAGAAACGTGCTACTAAGGAACAACTGGTTCGATTTGAAAAAATCTTTCTTATCTTTCGTTCTTAGTTTACATGTGAGGCGAGTGAAACCGCGTGAAATAACAAGTAAAGTATTAACTTACCTCTTTCAAATCATCCATGGTATCATGAACGGCATCTTCCTCCATACCATTCTCCTTCATATTGCGCTTCATTGCATCTGAACTGGATCTAAAACAAAAATATTATATTATTAGAGATTATCTGTATGTTTGGTTGAACGCGCTAACCTCTGGAACTACTGGAATGGGTTGAAAAAGGTTGAAAAAAAATTCTTTTTTCAAAGCCAAATAGTTCGTTTTTAGAACGTGCTAACCTCAGGAAAAAAATCTTTTGAGTATATAGTGCCTCGAGTATTTGAATTTATCAATACTTTATATCCTTGCCCGTAAAGTACAGACAACAGCAGCTCAACGTAAACGAATCTGTAAAATGTTACCAATCAAACATTAACTTACCTCCATTGTTATCACAACAACAAGGTTGAAAATCTATTGCAGAAATTTGACAGATTGTGGTAACTTGATGTGCTGTCTTTGAACTTTCGCGATTTGTACATATTTTAGACAACACACGGATCTTACTCGCGATGAACCTATAAAAGGTTTACGATACCTCTTTTCTCCCGACGTTTCGGCCGAATTAAAGTAAAGCTAGTTAATAAAATCAATAAAACATATAGCTCACCTGTAAGTATTGACAATGGTAGCGTTAACGTGAACATCTCTCATTTGTTGCAGCAACTGTTGCACGTTCTCGAGCGCGTTGTTGCAACGTTCTAGACGTTGCGCCGTCTTGTGTTTGCGGCGAAGGTGGTTCTTGGCCTGGGAGAAAGAAAAAAGCAGATTATGATACATTTTTTTTATTATCTGCCGAGTTGGCTCCAGTCTAACAGGATGCAGTTGAGTTCCATTGTTTAAATGGAGCGACAGCCTGTCTGGTCTCCACAACCCAGCTACCCGGGCAACCTGATACCCTTTAGTAAGACTGGTGGTCAGACTTCTTGGCTTATGAACATCAAAATCAAAAAGCATTTATTCAAAGTAGGCTGAAAACAGCACTTTTCGAACGTCAAATTACATCAGACAGCCCCAAAACGCCCGCCCTTCACCACTTCCTACGCGTTTTTGTTGGGAGAAGTGGCGCAACAAACTCCCCAGCAACACATGTCACATCAATATTTAGATGCGGTTCCCGATGCTGAAACTGCTGAAAATAAGATTAAATAGATACTCACAGCTAATTTATTCCCCACAGTGAGAGCGGCCTTCGCCTCAGCCTGCGCGGTGGCCACATCGCGCGCCAGACGCAGGGCTTCGCCCTCCAGCCGGGTCTCCGCGCACATGAGCTTCACTAGCGCTTCATCTGTTTCCGTTACCGGAGATACCTTCTTGTCGGGTTCCGCTGTTGAAGAATATCATACTTATATTATAAAAAGGAATTTGTTTGTGTGTGTCTTTAACGTGTAGGTAACTGGCTGAATTGATTTCGATGAAAATTGGCAGTAATATAGCTTGTACATCGGAGAAGTAGTTAAGGAAGTGAGTGGAACTCCTTGAGAGAACTAGTTGTTTGATGTTCTTTTTAACCGACTTCCCAAAAAGGAGGACGTTGGTCGAATTGAGATACAAATTTTATATTCGATAAAGATATTAGATAAAGATTTGATTTTATCGGATGGCACGACAAAACAGTGAAGGATTGGACTCTACTATCAGACACTAGTTATGTAGTTTTAATACAAACTCACCCAATTTAACGACGTCCCCCTTTTTAACGGCGGCCCCCTGAGCGACCAGATACCCGAGTATCAACTCAAACATCTCTGTACCATATGCCCAGTCAGTATTAATACAGAAAAAGTTACCTTTTAACCAACTTACCCAATTTAACGACGTCCCCCTTTTTAACGGCGGCCCCCTGAGCGACCAGGTACCCGAATATCAGCTCAAACACATTTCTACCATATGCCCAATTACTAAGTATCAATTCGAACGTCTCTTTGCCGTATACTCAGTCAGTATGAACACCGAAAAGTTAATTAACAAACTTACCCAATTTAACGACGTCCCCCTTTTTAACGGCGGCCCCCTGAGCGACCAAGTACCCGAGTATCAGCTCAAACGTCTCTCTGCCGTGTGCGAAGTCAGTGTTCCTCATCAGTTCCTCGATAGTACCCATGCGTTCTACACCGGGAGGGTATTTTTGGAGGAATTCTGTTGCTTGTTCCTGAAATGAGAGAGATTGGATGTTTAGAAATAGAGGTGTGGAATATTTTGGAATCTATACTTATATGTGAAGCTGGAGTTTGTTTGTGTGTGCAAATCTCAGGGGCTGCTGGACCGATTTGAGTGTTAGATAGCCCATTTATCAAGAACAGATATAAGCTACATTTTATTTGTGTGGTAGCTTACTGCAGAAATCAATATTCTGTCTATCTCTGGATTTGCTTACTAGTGATAGAATTTTGACATTAGCCCCATACAAGTAATGTCAAATTCCTATCTCTGGTAAGCAAATCCAGAGTTAGATAGGTTATTGGGAACGACCGTTAGTGGGTAAAAGACCAACCTCTCAAGTATGAGTGTTCGATTCCAAGTCAGGCAAATACTAATACTACTTTTTCTAAGGCTGTTGTACTCCCAATGGATGAAGGAAAATATCTCGAGGAAACCTGGACTATAAAGTATGAAATCACCAACCCACATCTCTTGCACGTGGTGATTAACACTCAATCCTTCTCTGTGTGAGAGGAGGCCGCAGCACAGCAGTGGGACGATACAAAGGCTGAAGATAATGCTACTTACTTTAACAGCGCTCTCCAGTACAAATCGTTGTGTAGACTCAATACTAGCTTTAGGCAGGCCGTCATTATCCACAGTCTGTCTCGCTGGCATGAACGAGGCCACCGCTGTGAGGGCAAAGGCTGCCGGTCTGAACGCTAACCGGGCTCCCCACTTCACCCAGCCTTCGGGACCGTTGTGCAGGATCTGCTGGTACTTTGATAAGGGACAGAGGTCGCCATTGCTGTGGATGGAAAGAAGTTTTATAATGATATTATTTTACTGGACAAGTGCGAATCAGACTCGCGTATGGAGGGTTTAGGGCAGGTTTGTTGTTTCGGAGCTCATTTAGTCTACTTTTCTCTCCTTCCCAGCAAAAACACATGGTGAAGGGTGGAAGGGTGGAAATGGTGAAGGATGGTCGTTTTTGAGGCTCCCTCATGTAATTTTGGTGTTCGAAAAGTGCTGAATTTCAGAGTATTTTGGATAAATGCTTTTTGCTTTCCATTTCACTGGTCATAAGCTGCTGAATGTGGAAACCTCAGCTGAATATGGATGATTGTACTCTTTCGCGCGAAAATGACTGGACGGATTTTGATAAAACTTGGCAATAATATCTATTCTATATTAATAATATAAAGCTGAAGAGTGTCCTATTTCAAAATTTATTACAGTGTTAGATAGCCCATTTATCGAGGAAGGCTGAAGGCTTTTAATCCAGGTACTGGAAGTATTTTCCTAAGGATACAGGTGAAACCGCGGGCAGAGGCTAGTAGTGCATAATGCTGTTATATTATAACACGAACAATGACACGTACATCAATTTCCAATGGATATTTGTGTGAATATAAAACAATAAGGTGTATTATCAAAATATTATGTCATTCAAGCTAATGGTGTTTATATTAAGTTTTAGAAGTGACAGTGACTTCTGTTTCTTACCTCTTTATATCATCATCATCTGCCTAGCCTTTTCCTAATTATTTTTGGGGTCGGCTTCCAGTCTAACCGGATGCAGCTGAGAACCAGTGTTTTACATGGAGCGACTGCCTATCTGACCTCCACAACCCAGTTATCTGGGCAACCTGGGACCCCTTGGTAAGACTGGTTGTCAGATGTTCTGGCTTCTGACTACCCGTAGCAACTGCCAAAGATCTTCAAATGACAGCTGGATATTCTTGCCTCTTTATATATCTATCTAAATATACATACAACTGAAAGGTGACTGACTGAACGACAAAGTGATCTATCAACGCACAGCCGAAACCACGTATTACATTCAAGTTATCATAACTTAGTAGGCATCTGTTAAGAAACGATTTCTCGAAAAAAAAAAATGCACTGACAAAGCCGCTAGAAGAAGCTGGTACCAATACAATAAAGAGAATTTTGTTTGTTTGTAACCTAAAGGCTCTGAAACTACTGAACTTTTTGGGAACCTACACTATCCCCGAGTAACAAAGGCTGTTTGTTTCCGGGTATGGGGCCATCCATAAATTACGTCACACGTTAAGGGGGAGGGAGGGGGTCGACGTAGTGTGACATTGTGTGACAAGGGGGTGGGAGGGGTCTTACATTTCGTGACGTCACATTTCAAAACTCATTTTAACCCGTGGAGTGTCCGGACTCCGCCGGTCGCGAAACCCGGTAGTGATCAAGGTCAATCAATCAAATTATTGGAATTATTTTTTCATTACGACTTAGGTTAGAAAACTTGTTATTACTCGTATTTCCCTTATTTATATGTAATAAATTATACACCATAACAAAGCTGAGAAGATGTGTCATAATTGTAGCGTATTATTTCAAATATTACATTACCTTTTCATGTTGAAAATATAAAATTATTTTCTTAGTTTATGTTTTTTCGTTAGCCATCCACAAAATTTTTGCCACAAAACTTCACAAGTATACACAAAAACCACAATCCCACTACATCAGTGGTAACACTAACACATTACGCGACGATTACATGCATTTATTTTATACAACACTGGCTAATATCTCCATAATAATAATTTGTTTACGAAACAAAAAACGGCCGCATTTTACAATTAGCCGTCGGCTCGCGAACTACTGTTTGCTGACTGTTCACGCTGCATGTTTGAGTGTGCGCTAGAAAGAGACAGAGCAGACTAGAATTTGTTGACTTTGAACAAGATTCTTCAATTTACGTGTTATGAACTCGAATTACGAGAATTTACATTGCACAAATGGTTTCCTAGATAAATTTCCTACCTACTTATATACATTTTGTAGAATACTTTGTAAAATAAACTGACTGAATAATAAACAGGCTAAGGAATTAAAAAATGATGTGACTTGGTACGCAAATCATGTGCGTGAATCACAATATTTATTACAAATAATAAAATGCGAAGTTGTCTCATGTTGTGGTGTACGACGATCTAGCCTTTGGCGACTGTTACAAGAAGGGTTTTTACCACCACCTGTTTTAATTAATCAGACGTCAAGGGGTTATGTAACCATAGAAAAAGATGACTCCGGAGGTAAATTCGCTCCACTGTTACTTCAGCTAGCTTTGGATCTTCGAGCGTCATCACATTTGAAGCAAGTTCCGTATGATAGCTATTGCCCCAGTGTCGAGGCATACTTGTTTAAGCGATCATGTGGCGTCTGTGGTCTATATTTTGCATCATACAAGGCCACTACTCAACACAAGCAATTACATAAGAAACAACAAGAAATGTTTCCCATCGCAAAGATCCGTCCTCAACGAATTGCTGCTAGACGTGCCAGAGAAATTCTTTGTTTGGATAATGAAGATAATGTGGTATGGTTTGATGAAAAAGATGTTGACACATCGAATCTTCCTGACATCAACAACCCCAACGAGAATGAATTGGCTGCTATGCCAGTTATAAATAATTTAAAGGAGTGGGTTCAAAGTCCATGGACTCAAGATGATTAAGTTTGTTCTTTAATTAATATAATTAATCGTTTTTATTTTGTTAATTCGTTTAAATGTTTGATTTGAGGTTAATTTTATAAAAAAATATTTAAATTGAAATAAAAAAAATTACGGAACTGCTGTTTTAATTAAATAATTATTTCTAGATGCAAAAATGTAAAATATGTGACGTCACACTAGGGAGGGGGGGGTCTCACAAATGTGACCAACTGTGACAAAGACGGGGGGAGGGGTCAAAAATAATGAAATTTGTGTGACGTAATTTATGGATGGTCCCTATGGGCAGTAGTTCCCATGAGCGAAACCACGGGAAAACTGCTAGTGTATTATACAGTGAGTGAAAAAAGCTATTTAATAAAGAAAAAAATACAAAATTCTTCATTTGAGTAAGCACTTAAGGTTAACTATCTTGATAGGACTTTTTGCACAAATAGATATTAAACAAATACAGTACTGATTAAAAGTAACGACTCAATTGGTTTACTCGAGGTGAATTACAGATTGTTTGAAAGAGTTACCACGGCCCTGGTACACAAAGGGCTTAAGAAGGAACACGGTGGGTTTTAGTCAGTAAGAATCGAGACGTATCACACAGAAACCATATATTCCCTTCTGTACACGTGACACTGGCTCAATATTCGGCAACTTCAAAGCCTATCATCATCTTCCTGCCCTTATCCCAATTAAATTGGGGTCAGCGCAGCATGTTCTCTTACTTCATACTCTTCTATTTGCCGTTATCTCACAAATAATTCTACCTAGCCAAATCGACCTTCACGCAATCCATCCATGGTTTCTTTGGTTGTCCCCTTCCGCAATATCCATCTACATTCATGCTTAAAACCTTCCTCACAACATGATCCTCACTTCTCCGCATCACATGCCCACACCATGCCAGCCAGTTTCCGCATAATTTTTCGGTTACCAATGCCACTTTCAAACTTCCTCTTACATACTCATTCCGCACTTTTCAACTTCAAAGCCGCTATAGAAGCCAAATAAAAAGAATCTGACACTCCATCACACTGTACCCACAGCGGGAGGGGTTATTTGATGATTTGCCACCAAAAACAAGAAAAATGGATATAGATTTATTAACCCAGTAGTAGGATTTATAAATGTATAGAAATAATATTTTCCTCCTATACCTTCTAGTTTATTATATCTATACTTCAATACTAATATTATAAAGAGGTAAAATTGTAAGTTTGTTTGTAGGGATAGGGGTAATTTCTGGAAGTAGTAAACCAATTTTAAAAATTCTTTCACCATTTGAAAGCTACATTATTTGTGAGTGCTATTTTATCTGGGTACGGGCAGTACTTCCCACGGGACGCGAGCGAAACCGCGGGAAAACGGCTAGTTTCTGAATATATCCATTAGTACCTACATTAGACACTGAATTTCTTTGTTTTATGTACATTTAATTTGAATATTGATCATACAAAATAATATAAGTTGTCATGGTCACGTTATTGACGTCACAAATGACTTAAATTATAGTCTAGACATTCTGAATATAATTAAAAGGCAATCAATTCAAAATTAATTGCCATTTATTGCGACATAAATCAATATTCAAATTTTATAGACTTTTCCATCTTTGTTTACATTTGTAAAAAGCTTTTTAAAGCTTGAAAAACGCGGCAAAAGTGTGTTAAAACCTGTTTAGAAGATTAGTACTGGCTGAAAAACTCTTAGAAAAAAAAAATAACACGCTTACCGATACATTTCTTCAACGACTATATCCATGCATGCTGGGGTGCGCCCTTTGCGATTAAACGCTGTCTTAGCGTCTGCAGCCGACACTATAGGGTCCTTCCTACTTCTGCACCACTGCCGCAGCATATCCGACCAGAATTTCATCTTCATATCCCAAGATTCAGGATTCGCAGCCTTTATCCGAAACGGTGCGAACAGTGCGTTCATACGAACATCGTCAGACCAGCACTGCGGGAGGTCAGCCTCCGGTATTCCACAACCTGGTAGACCCATTATTGTTTAACAAATCTATCTTGACGGTTATACTTTGATTTTTGTTGTTGAAAAACTGTGATTTTTGTGATTTAAAAAAATGGGTGACTTCCGCACACAATGGCGTGCGAAAAATTTTGACGTTTGATCAGCAGGGATGCCAGCACAGAGGCAATATTATATTTAGTTTTTTTTTAAGTTTGCCATGAATTTCATTAAATTGGAAAACGAAAACTATGATAATTCCAATTTTATAGATAATCGAAAGTCTTGAAAATATCAAAAATTAGAATGCGCTCTTATTTACTCTGCATACTGTAAAGTTTTTTTAAATCTCAGCGAAATAAAAAATCCTACGTTTATATATTTTACATCTTGCAACAATAACGAGAAACGTCAACAATTTTTGATACATTCGAAATTTTGGACCATTTTTAATCTGTGTCTGCATTCGTGATTATTTCGTGCAGCGTTCTGCGTTTCGGAAAACGGTATTTTCCCAATAATTTCCTCATTGTTTTACGATTCCGGTGTCATCAGTGAACTAAGCAAACACTCCACTATTCTCTGCCGGTAAGTTTTCTAAACAAACACCGAAAAATTTTCAATGAAAATCACATAAGATTTGGTTGGTCACGACACACATAATCTTAAAGTATCATCTTTAGCGTAAATTCCTTTGCTTGACCAAGTTTCGTGTTTAAAAACTGGTGTTGTCGATGTTGTAGGTATATTACATCATGTCACTATGTGAAAACTTTGTTTGTCCGTATATTTGTACAGTTCGACTCGCTCATAGTTGCGAAACTGGTTTTGCTGAAGCACTTATTAAAGTAATTACTGTAAATGTACCTACTTTAGTGTCGGACGTTTTATTTACCAAGCTATTCTGGTGCGCAGATAAAAAACGACATTAGGATGAATGAATGTTACCTTGGACTGTTAGATAAATTCCTTAGATGTTCTTGATACTTTTTTTTGACCATAGTTTACTATTTTTCTTTTTCACAAATATTCTATTTTTAAAAACATTAGTTTTATCTGCTTTTCCATTTAAATTACTTTGCTGTAAATAAAGTATAGGTATTATTATTAAATGCAACATATAATAATTATTTTGTTACTAAATACTAGCTTCTATTTATTATTTATCCTGCAATTTTTGCACACAAAACTATAGAAGCGTATTTTTTTACCCCCCCCTAACTGTATCTATTTTTTTATCTACTTAATAATCATGATAGGAGGTCTTTGCTATAAAAAACAGATATATCTTATAATATGATATATACCTACTAAACATGATATGAATAATGCCAGATACAATGACTTATTATGACGAATTGCAGCTGAAAGGAAGATAGAGCAACTTACTCATCACTAGCTACTGCCAGCGGTTTCACCTGCTTTACAAGGGAACAACATCCCGCTCCTGGATAAAAAATGGCCTATATGTAATTCTGATGTATAAGCTATATAACATATCAACCGAGTTTCATCAAAATCTTTACAGTAGTTTTTGCGTGAAAGAGGAACAAACATCCGATACAAAGTTTCGCATTTATAATATTATAGTGCATTTATTTTATCATGAGTTCCCTGACAATATAGACCTGTAGCCTATAGCCTTCCTCAATAAATGAGCTATCTAACACTGAAAGAATTTTTCAAATCGGACCAGTAGTTCCTGAGATTAGCGCGTTCAAACAAACAAACAAACTATTTAGCTTTATAATTTTAGTATAGATATAAACTTTCCTCTTCAAGCTGTATCTATTAAAAAAACGCATCGAAATCCGTTGCGTAGTTTTAAAGATTTAAGCATACATTACGATATAGGGACAGAGAAAGCGACTTTGTTTTATACTAAGCAGTGATTTGGATTAAAGAAATGATGCGTAGTTTCTAGTGTATTACTCATTTATTTTTAGAGATAACACAGTGACATTGCCTATTATCTTATCTACAAATCACATCTTTCTACACATGACTATGACAACACAGTCAAAGATTAAATAAAGAAATTTTACAGACGCGATACTAAGACCAGGCCAGGTACTAGCTAGCTACCCTTAGGCTAGAAGGACTATAGCCCGGGGCGGGAAGCCGCCAGGCCGACAGGGCTCTGGGGCCTAATTTCCTTCCTTGATGAGGCGGAAAGCTACAGGACCCTGGGGCGCGCAATCTTAAAATACGCCCCTGACTAAGACCCGGTTTCCACCAAAGCGGAGACGATAGGAGAGTTATTTCCACGTCTTCTTATCCTATATCGTTATCCGATTTCGTTATCTTCACGTCCAGGAGAGGAGATGTCTCATTTTCTATAGAATTTTGTGCGACGAGTGTGCAAGCGGCGTGGCAGAGCGGAGAAGTATATAGTCGCGCACCCCGCTGTCTTCTCACAGCTCACATCTGTCATCTGTGCTACACAAAGCTCAGATCTCCTCTTCGCTACACTTCTACTCTCCGCTTTGGTGAAACCCGGGCCTGACTCCCGAATCTCTGAGAGAGGACTCCCGGCCACCGTAGGCGTGGGTCTGTGGGCGATGAGTTTCGGGTGGCTCATCGTCCTCCCGTCTCCTAAGTTACGACAGTCCCATGTCGACGGCGTTGTTCCACGCGCTCCTCAGAGAGTGTCCACAAATCTCAGTTGAGCCCACTAGAGCCAAAGCCTGCCGGGGCTGTGGGATTGTTTGAAAGAGTTACAAAGGGCTCAAGTAGTAACACGATGGGTTTTAGTCAGTAAGAGTCTGACACTCCCTCACGATGCACCCACAGCGGGAGCGGTCATCAGATGATTTCCAACAGAAAATAAGACGTGACACTATTTTGCGTCTCAATAGGACAATAGCGTACAATCTTAGCATTTGAAGATAAGAATTAATGAAGACATGAAACAGCGCGACTCATTTTTTGTCGCGCGTAAAAAAGCAAGTGTATACGCGCGAGAAGAGCTCGTGGCTAAGTTAGAGCCGCGCGGATCGATCGATCATATGGTTAAGCAAAGCTTGGCGCGGTCTGTCCGTGGATGGGTTACCATCTTGTCATAACGAGTTCTTCCGTGTTTCGGAAGGCACGATAAACTGGTGGATCCCGGCTGTCATTTGACCATCTGGCAGTCGTTATGAGTAGTCAGAAGCCAGAAAGTCCGACAACCAGTCTTACCAATGGGTATCGGGTTGTCCAGGTAACTGGGTTGTGGAGATCAGATAGGCAGTCGCTCCATGTGGCACACTGGTTCTCAGCTGCATTCGGTTAGACTGGAAGCCGACCCCAACATAGTTGGGAAAAGGCTAGACAGATGATGATGATACACGCGATAAAATCGCGAGGACGAGGGAATATCAGGGCCGTAGCTAAAGGGGGGCATTGTGGGGCAATGCCCTACCTTAAAATCACAATGCCCTACCTTAAAAATACCAAA
>NWSH02000011.1:55790-80553 GCA_002382865.2 Heliothis virescens
ACGTTAATGTCGGTCCTGCGCCTGATCTCTCTCCGGTCGTGTCGGATTGCCGTCCCATCGGGTTATGAGAGTGAGGGAATAGGGAGTGCACCTGTGTCCCAGCAAATGCTTGTGCACTATAATATGTCCTGCGCATCTGGCTGATCTCTTCACGCATCGTAGCGTAGCTTTGCATGAACAGATCGACTTCATATATCAGCAACCCGCATCTCTTGCACGTGGTGATTAACGCTCAATCCTTCTCTGTGTGAGAGGAGGCCGCAGCCCGCAGCACAGCAGTGGGACGATACAAGGGCTGATGATGATAAACTCCTTTCGTGAATCTGTCTGTCAGTCTGGCGTCAGTCCAGTCCATCAGTCTGGTCATGAATGATGGGAGAATGATCGTGTAACCGGTTGATTGATGGACTGATGGTCCAAAATGTACCGTGTTTTTTGTCCGTCAGTCTGAGACGATGCCAGAATGACGCCAGACTCATCGTGTCGCGTCTTAGTTTATTGTAAAGAAAGACAGAAACTATGATGGACTTAGGTCTTCTGTTATATATTTAGTGATGATTAGTCATATTAGTATAGATATTTACCTAATATAGGACATTCAATAGGGGTCTGCTTTGATCAAGGTTGCGTTTTAAATTACATACTAATCTGTTGCTTTGAATTCCAACAAAATTCTTAAAAATCCCATAATTAATACAGAGATGGCGCTGTCATAAGTTACCTTCGTAGTAGTGTTCGATATTGAAATGTTGTAAGTTTATCAGCTTGTGATTCACGCGAATGTCAGTAGATGGCGTTACTAGTAGTATGTAAAAGAAAAGAACTCAAAATTCAGTTTCTTTTTGTTTCCGTATAATAAAGTAATTTGAAAAGTAGTTTTTATACAGCTTTGCATTGAAGTGATAGCGGCAGTGAAGGGCAGTATTTTTGATTTGTTACATTCAAATTTTATTTTTTGTTCTGAACAGGAAGTAACAAGCGTTTTGCGAATTTTAAACATGAAAATAAATAAGCCTATATTTTTGCAATAATGTAAAAGGAAATATTTTTGTTTATACATTAAAGGCTCCATAACTACTAGCTGATGATTTAGGTGGTAGCCCATCGTGATTTTCAAACAAAATATAATTTTCTTTTGACGCTCATTCCTTCTTTGTATGAGAAGAGGCCGTAGCACGCATGTGAGGCTATAAAAAAGGCTGAATATGAGGTCTAGTAATTACATAGAAAGACTGCCTTTTGGAAACTTTCACAAAGCAGCCCGGAGTCAAGTTGGTGATTGATTCACCCGTGCATCAGAGAGCACGTTAATGTCGGTCCTTCCTGATCTCTCTGCGGTGGTGTCGGAGTGCCGTCCCATCGGGTTATGAGTGAGGGAACAGGGACGGCACCTGTGTCACAGCAAATGCTTGTGCACTATAATATGTCCTGCGCAGCTGGCTGATCTCCTTGTAAGAGAATAGCCTTCCTCGTTAAAAGGACTATCTAACACTGAAAGAATTTCTCAAATCGGACTAGTAGTTCCTTAGGTTAGCTTATTCAAACAAAAAAAAACTCATCAGCTTAGAGATTAGACTTGTATCCTCCTCTTTTTTCTCTAATATCCTGTACCCTTTCCTCGCAGGCTTTCCCGCTATAAGCATAAGAAGATTGAAGTGTGCCTACTCTCTGTCTGTCTGTCTATACGCCTGTACAACTTCGGCCCGTCATCTAGCGCGCCTTGTGAGAGTTTACCTTTATTTTGTAGTTCTGTCACCGTAACACTGTAAATCGTTACTACTTTAAGATCTCTAACGGTGCGTACAAACTATATAACTTGTGTTTTATATATGTCACCGGAAAATAACAAGATCCGTAAGTTTATAAAGGTCACTGGGCACCTTTGTATGGAAACTATACCCACGGCGGACACAAACGAAATATAGCACGATATAATGACCTAAGGCTCTGATTTACTATGGCATAAGTCGCATCAATGTGAGGCACGGGAATCTCGAGAAAATCAAGTGTAAACACCAGTTATAATCCCTATATCAATGAGGATTACTACTATCAGAATTGGGCCGATTTGAAAACTTGTCTCTTTATTATGTAAGAGAAAACTCTCCGATTAGCCTCATTGTCATCCGGCCAGGATCTGATGATGGAAACTCTGAGAAGTCGAGGGCAACTCTTGAAAATTGTGGGCATGCACCAAGTAAAAACTTGATATTCGTCGGTATATCGAGTGAGTCTACATGGCCGAGAAGTTTGGACCTTACCTGATGATGGAGACGACAGAAAGTCAAGAGAACTCCTCATCGGTACGTGGCAATTACTACGTGTTTGAGCTTATTTAATTCGTATTGGCGAGATCTTTGCACAGAAAAAGGTTTGACTGCCATTGTGTGACATGTCAAGTTTTTACTCCATGTGTGACTACAATTTTCTAGAGTTGCCCTCGATTTCTCAGGGTTTCCAGTTCATCATCAAATCCTGGACATCAAAATTAAGATCTTCCTTCTTCTGAGAAGTCGGTTAGCAATGCGAACTAGCGTTGTGACCTATAAAATCCTGTGAAATCGTTTGATTATTACATATTTTTAAACGATCCTGTACATTCTTCTCCATGGAATTTTAATGCAATATTTGTATACAATTATATATATATATATTTGTATACAAAAGGTCTTATTATTCCCTTCAAATTAAAACCATTTTCATTCATGTCCGCTACTTTTCGCAAAGCGGGTCCAATTTGCCCAATGACCTTTTCTAATAAATTGATAAACTTTCGTAAGATTCTAAACTGTAGATAAATTTTATTATTTTACGTTCACATTTTCGTAAATTGATAAACTTACTGAAGTCACTCGTAAAATAATAAGTAAGCACTACGTATGATCTGATTGGTTGACTGTCACGTGTCATTTTTCCTTCCTCGCGGCCGCCATTGAAGTCTATGGACACAAGCAGTGCCGCTATGAACATTGACCAATCAGAGAGCAGTGTGTTATTTTACGTATTTCAAAGATGCGTATATTTAAAAGAGCTTATGTGATTGGTCGAACCATTTAGAATCTTACGAATAGATATCCGTTAGTTTATAAATTTACCGTGTGACTTCGGAAATTGATAAATTTACGAAAACGAGGACGTAAAATAATACAATTTATCTCCCATTTAGAATCCTACGGAAGTTTATAAATTTTCTAGGAAATTTATAAATATACGGATCTTGTTATTTTCCGGTGACATATATAACACATCCACATTATGTAACCTTGTTATTCAACATGACAAATTATTATACAAATTATCTGAAACATGTTGTATGGCAATGTTGTATAACATGTTATGTTATATAGTATGTACGCACCCTAATGTGTAAAAATCAGTTTTGCGGGAAAATCTTATTTTGAGTACAGAAAACAGCAGGTCACGGTGCCCGAATCTGTCAAATTTTACCGGTGAAACATTAACCAGACATCATTGTGATAAGGTTGAAAATCTATTGCAGAAATTTGACAGATTGTGGTAACTTGATGTGTCAAATTTCTTCAATACATTTTCAACCTTATCACAATAGTGGAAGGGTAATGTTTGATTGGTAAAATTTGACAGATTGGGGTAGCTTGGCACATCTGTACGTATTATTATAGCTTTGGTTTGCTTGTTTGTAGTAAGGGACGTAGTTTTTAGAGTGAACTTAGACCAAAACAGCAAAAGTATCACCAAAATCCATCCAGTAGTTTTAAATCGTATCAGTAGTTCTTGAGATTAGCGCGTTCAAGCAAACTCTTCAGCTTTATAATTGACGACCTCGTTGGCGCAATGGTTACCATGCCGGACTGACGAACTGATGGTCCCGGGTTCGATTCCCGGAACGGTCAACATTTGTGTGATGAGCATGTTTGTTGGCTGTGGTCTGGGTATTATAATATGTATCTATTTATAAAATTATATACATAATTAATATGTAGTTTATCAGTTGTGTTAGCACCCATAACACAAGCTAATTAATAGCTTACCATGGGGCTAACCGACCGTGTGTGAAAAGGTGTCCCGATATATTATATTATATATATTATAATTACTATAGATATTAGTATGATTGTATACTTGTATTATTAATACTGATATTTAAATTAAAATACTGCCAATGATCTTAGGTCAAGGGTATATTTAATCAACGCCAAAAAATTGTATATCTCATATACATTTATCGATAATATTATAAACATTTTTTTACAGACATAACAAAAAGGAAATAAGATATATTTTATGTACACTTTATCTGTATAAAGATGCACTTCTGCCCGCTCCCAATATTTTATCTGTCTGTTGGTTAGCTTACTAGAGATAGGAATTTGACATTACTTGTATGGGGCTAATGTCAAAATTCTATCTCAGGTAAACAAATCAGCAGATAGATTGAGTATTGGGATCGACCGTTAGAACAATAGTTAAACTGAAGATGTAAAATACATCATCCGCCTAGCCTTTTCCCAACTATGTTGGTGTCGGCTTCCAGTCGAACTGGACGCAGCTGAGTACCAGTGTTCCACATGGAGCGACTGCCTATCTGATCTCCTCAACCTAAAACTACTTCTACCTGGTTAAAATATAATCTACCAGCGGCTTCGCCCGCTTCCTGAGGGAACTATTTCCCGTACCCGGATAAAAAGTAGCCTATGTTGTTCCTCAGGGTCTATTCTATTTCTGTACCATCAAAATCGGCTCATTGGTTTAGGCGTGAAAGCGTAACAGACAAACAGAGTTACTTTCGCATTTATAATATTAAAGTAGGGACCCGAGTGTAGCTTCCCAACAGTGACAGAATTTTTTAAATCGGTTCAGTAGTTCCGAGGCCTGGTACAGGACGCCAGCACATAAACCTACCTCAATCTGTTAAACTTCAATAGATTTTCAACCTTATCACAATAGTGGAAGGTAAATGTTCGATTGGTAAAATGTGACAGATTTGTACATACAAACATACAAATCTTCTTTACAATATTAGTATACATTTATGACGTAACAAATCAATCAGTTATTAGTTGATATATATAACTGATATCAGGAGGTCAGAAGTCACATTCACACATGTGGATCAAACGTGACGAGAACGGGATTGAACCGGTAACCTTACGGTGGAGACCACGTGCTAGGTCTCACGGGGTCATGCATGATGATAAATAAAGAAAATGTAGAACTTTTGGCCCCATCTGCCATCTGGCCATCATCTGCCTAGCCTTTTCCCAACTACGTTTGGGTCGGCTTCCAGTCTAACCGGATGCAGCTGAGTACCAGTGTGCCACATGGAGTGACTGCTTATCTGACCTCCACAGTCTAGTTACCCAGGCAACCCGATACCCCTTGTCAGACTTACTACCTTCTGACTACCCTTAACGATTGCCAAAGATGTTCAAATGACAGCTGGGACCCAAGAGTTTAATGGGTCCCTCGAAAGAACTCTTCTTGACAAGATGATAGATTGATCCGCGCTGCTTTGACTTAGTTTCCACGAGCTCTACAGACTCGGCCGTCAGTCCGTGGTGCTATAATTTCAAGCCACGCACCGGAGTGTATTGGTATGTTCTGCTTGTGATCTCTCTCCGGTGGTGTCGGGTTGTCGTCCCATCGCGCTATGAGTGTGAGGAAATAGGCAGTGCACCTGTGTCTGCGCAAATGCTTGTACATTATAATATATCCTGCGCAGCTGCCTGATCTTGTAAAGAACAGGCTCCGTGGCCGACAATCGGCTAGGACGCCATTTTAATTATTTATAGTCTCAGGTTTAACTGGCTCGTTGGTCTTGTAGTTGGCGTACCGACTGGGTTCAATTCACGGAACTGGTCGAAATCCAGAGCGGGCTCTATCTTAGTGCCCGGGGCCAGTGTTTTCCCCCTTTTCAACCGACTACCAAAAAAAGAGGATCTCAACTCGATATTAACTCTGTCCAATATTAGGTAAGCCCCCCGGAAAATAGCATATTTTCTTAGTTTCCAGTCATTGGGAATTCCTGTTTAGGGTCAGCGCAGACCGAACTGCAAAATGCTCGCGCATGGTCGACCAAAATTTAAACTGCTCGAGCATGCAGCCGGCATGCTCGACAATGCTCGAGACATCTCTATCTGTTTCTGTCTGTCTTACCCGGCGGCGGGTGTGCTTTATCAGTTTGCTGCTCTAGCACGCTCGCGCATGTAGAATGCATACTCGAGCACGCAGTCGGCTTGCTCGAGCATGCAAGAGCATCAAATTTGGGCGTGTATTCAATTTTGCGAAGTATGCTAATAATCATAAGATATTTTTTTCAATAATCTCAGTAAATGCTCTGCTCTGCTCTGCTCTTGGTGTGCGCTGACCCTTACAAGACGTTTATTTATCAGATCACCGGCCATCTTGGCTGTGCAAATATTTTGCAAAAATCTAATTGTTGACAACGTAACGTATATCAATGAATGAAACACGATTTTCAGCGTCATAGACACACCCACCAAAGCCTATTCTTGCGAATAAATTATTAACTAGTTGTTTCACGCGGTGTCACTCGCGTTTCGTGGAAATTGCTTCCCGTACCCTAAAAAAGAGTAGCCTATATCCTACCTTAATAAATGGGCTATCAAACATTGAAAGAATTTTTCATATCGGTCTAGTAGTTCTTGTGATCAATGTGCCCAAGCTAACAAACTCTTCAGCTTTATAATATTAGTTTAGATTTCTGTGTCTTTTTATCTTATCTCAGTACGTTCTAAAATCCATAAGAGATTTTTTTGCGCGGGGGGTTCAAATCGGTTGGTTAACGACTGAGCTATTCGCGAACAAACGTACAAATCCGGATTGAGAACCTCTTCCTTGTTGAGAAGTCGGTTAAAAATAGATCTAAATCTAAACTGAAGATTACGTTCTATTATTATGCTACATTTGTATATTTGAACTATCTAACGTATGCTAATTACATTGTTGTTGAAGACTTAACCAAACATTGTATCATAACTATTGTTGACATTGCCATCTATTGTTGCGGTCACATCAGATAAACCATAAGTATAATTATACGCCTAGCCCAGGGGTCGGCAACCTGCGGCTCGCGAGCCACATGCGGCTCTTTGGATGGGAAGCTGCGGCTCTTTAGTTCCATACAAAAATATTATTTATTTTATAAAATAAAAACCAATTAAAGAACTTTCTCAATCGATTAACAAAGATTCGGCACCATTTCTATCTCTCAGCCACTTTTACGTTGATTCCTGAGGAGGCCTCGCAGAAAAATTAGTTACCTATTTATTTTCGTTTCGCCAGTCATCCTGGTTTAGATTGCCGACCCCGAACAATTCGGGAGAAAGCTAGGCAGCTGATAATGAATTTTACTATTTTAACATTTATGAATTTATTTTAAAATTAGAATTATGCTCATGGTTAGCACAGCTTCCGCTGAGAGAAGTTTCTTAAAGTTGAAATTTATAAAAATCTATTTGAGAAGCACGATGAGGCAAGATAGAATATTCGCGTTATCAGTTCGGATAATCGAAGCTGAAATAGCGGCTAAACTTAACTACGACACAATACTGAAAAGGACCACTTCGACTACTTCAATTTCTATGTGTGTGATTATTTTTCGTCATCATTTTATTAACAATAAAACTCGATTCTTTTTTAATCTGGCCCACTTGATTTAACGATTTTTCACCGCGAAGTAAAGGCCTCGCCAAGGGCGGTTCGTGAAGGTCTTAATGGTGGTCAAAATGTGCAACTAAATTAATTATGAATTAACTTCCTATATTTTAAGACCTATATTTTGTTTTGACTTTCATTAGTGCTTGTAAAGGCCTAAGTGTAATAAACGACTTGGTTTTGAAAAAAAATCGCGCACTCTTTTATTTCTACGTGCACTTTTTCCTATGTTTAATCCTCGAACTAATAAAATTTTTCGCGCTCGCTTCGCTCGCGCATTTATATTCCATACTAGCTTCTGCTAGCGACTTCGTTCGCGGAAAATGTCGTTTATGCCAGCGACAACGGGTCATCATAATCAAAGATTTTTCCTTTCAAAGCTCTGCTCCCATTGATTGTAGCGTGATGAAAATATAACCACCTCAGGAGTATGAATAATAATTGTACCAAGTTTCGTTAAAATCTGTCGAGTAGTTTTGGTTTCTAAACGGTAATACAGACAGACAGACAAACATTCTACTGATTGCATTTTTGACATCAGTATCGATCCCTAATCACATCCATATAGTTATTTTGGAAATATATTTCATGTACACTAATGTACAGTATTGACCTCTCTACAGATTTATTATAAGTATAGATTTCATGTCTTTTTCCTTGCTTTATTCCTCCACAAATTAACTTAAACAAATCGTGGCAACTTCAGCCTTACAATATTTTAGCAGGTACCTACTATACATTTTGAAAATTAGATATTTTTGTTACTTGACCTAAAATTGTCAAAAGAAATCGCGCTCAGCCTATTCGTGCCCTTTTCTTTACGATGTTTACACGTCGAGCTGAAAAAATTTCGCGCTCGCTTCGCTCGCGCATTCATACTACGTTTCTATGTATTTTCATGTATACATTATCAAAATGAAATTATTGTATTGGTACTTGGACCCAACTGTACCCCCCCCCCCCTCCCTAGCACAAAAGCTAGATCCACCCTTGGCTTCGCGAACTTATGTCGCAAGTCGCCGACGTACACATTTGGTCTAGCGCCGCTACTGTTTGTGGCTCTTTGAAAACTTAAAAATGTTGTAAATTGTAACTTTTGGCTCTTTTAACTCAAAAGGTTGCCGACCCCTGGCCTAGCCTCTTCCATGTAATAGGAATATACTAAGTATTTTCTCGAGAAATTCAATGGATGCCTAAAAATGGTTAACCAAAATCCCTTTGTTTGTTTTAAGAAGCGTTCACAAAGTGTGGATGTTGGTGATTGATACGCCCGTGCATCGGAGAGCACGTTAATGCCGATCCTGGTCCTGCGCCTGATCTCTCTCCGGTGGAGTCGGAGTGTCGTCCCTGAGGACTGTGAGAGTGAGGGAATAGGGAGTGCACCTGTGTCTGCGCAAATGCTTGTGCACTATAATATGTCCTGCGCAGCTGGCTGGTCTTCTATGAGAACAGCCGCCGTGGCCGAAAATTCATCTGGACGTCATTATTATGCTAATCCAACACGAAGTTTTCTGTTAATGTCAATGTTCATGTTTAAATTCGAAGTAATCGGGTGTTTTAAGAAAAATAACGTCTATATTTTCGGTGAACTTGGGCGTTCGTCTAGGTTAGGACGATTTGCTTTGATACCAAAATGCTCTCAAAAATGACAATCTTGAAAAAATACTCATTTAAAAAAGTTGCTCTTTTAACTTCAAAGCCTTCGTCCTTGAGTTAACCTAACCTCTACACCATCTCAAAGATTTTATGTCCAATCCAATTATAGACGTAGATAATTGCTATGATTGATAAGTTCACGTGATGTTAGATATTTCACACGCTTATAACAAGGCATTATCTTCTAAACACGTGATCACCTCAGATACTAGGTTGAAATGCTCGAAAGAACTGCCGCCCTGGTATAATGTGGGCTCCAGAAGAAACATGGCAAAAACCGCGGCTCCGTGGCACACGGAGGGCTCCCGAAGGAACACGGTGGGTTTTAGTCAGTAAAAGTCTGATACCTCACGCACGCTGCATCCACAGCGGGAGGGGTCATGTTATGATTTACCATCGAAAAACGCCTTGGCAGAGAAAGAGCTTCAGAAGAACCATGGTGGGTTTTAGTCAGTAAAAGTCTGACATTCCCTCACGCTGCACCCACAGCGGGAGGGGTTATGTTATGATTTCCCGTCGAAAAACGCCCTGGTAAAAGAGGTCTCCAAAAGGAACATGGTGGTTTTTAGTCAATAAAAGTCTGACATTCCCTCACGGTGCACCCACAGCGGGAGTGGTCATGTTATGATTCACCATCGAAAAACGCCCTGGTAAAAGAGGTCTCCAAAAGGAACACGGTGGGTTTTAGTCAGTAAAAGTCTGACACTCCCTCACGCTGTCACCCACAGCGGGATGGGTCATGTTATCATTTACCATCGAGAAACGCCCTTGGTAGACAAAGGGCTACAGAAGGAACATGGTGGGTTTTAGTCAGTCTTATAGCGAGATTTCCCACACAGTAACACATTGCGTGCGAACATTTGTAACATGTCCGCGATGCTGCTACCTTTGTGCGCGAACACATGCTAGCTGTGGACTCGCGACGATGCGTAAAATTTTGGCAACGGGAGGAGTCATTTATAGACTGTCGGTCAAAAAAGCAAAGGTTTTTGTGGTATTCAGAAAGGTATTATTAATAAAATATGGTATAGTACTCAGCAAGAAAAGGGCTGTCATTCGGGTTTCCCGGCTATTTAAGTCATTGACTGGGCGGTTCTTAAAGACAGGGGTTTTTAAGTAGGGTTCGGGGAAACCCCCAATCATTATTAATGTCTTCGTATTTCCCTATAGGTTGCATTACTTGTTAATCCTGCCAGTTATAATTGATGTTAATTAGCAACTACAAAAAATCCGGAATATGATATTTTTGAATTAAATATGTAGTCAAACCAGTTGCTTCCCGCGGTTTCACCCATGACTCGGGAGGAAGACTCTCCGGAATCAGTTAAAAATGTAGCCTTTGTCCCTTCTCAGGCTTATTATTAGTCTAGCTAATCTGTCTGGCTTCTGACTACCCGTAACGACTGCCAAAGATGTTCAAATGACAGCCAGGATCCACCAGTTTGTCGTGCCTTCCGAAACACGGAGGTACTCGTTATGACATGATAGTACTCCAAGCGTTCTTCCTGCCTTGTTCCCAAATTTTCTTCTTCCATTCCTCTCTATCAGCTGTCATACCAACATCCACTCCCTTCTAGCTCATGTCCTCTTTCAGGCAGTCAATCCATCTTTTCCACATTCATAGTTCGCTAAGCGTTGCTTAACCTTATGATAGATCGACCCGTGCGGCTGTTACATGATGTTAAAAACTCCTTCATTCATTAAAATATTTAAGTTTCACATTGTCGCCACCAAGTGTATGTTTTGCATAAAAGAGTTGAACTCTAGACCCCGGCGTGACGCTGCGAGTGGGACGCGAGCAATACTCTTTATTTACATGTTAATGTATTGATTACAATGAGCTCGTGGCTAAGTCAAAGCCGCGCGGATCGATCGATCATTAAGTTAAGAAGCCAGTCGACACCCCTTGGTAAGACTGGTTGTCAGACTTTCTAGCTTCTGACTACCCGTAACGACTGCCAAAGATGTTCAAATGACAGCCAGGATCCACCAGTTTGTCGTGCCTTCCGAAACACGGAGGTACTCGTTATGACATGATAGTACTCCAAGCGTTCTTCCTGCCTTGTTCCCAAATTTTCTTCTTCCATTCCTCTCTATCAGCTGTCATACCAACATCCACTCCCTTCTAGCTCATGTCCTCTTTCAGGCAGTCAATCCATCTTTTCCACATTCATAGTTCGCTAAGCGTTGCTTAACCTTATGATAGATCGACCCGTGCGGCTGTTACATGATGTTAAAAACTCCTTCATTCATTAAAATATTTAAGTTTCACATTGTCGCCACCAAGTGTATGTTTTGCATAAAAGAGTTGAACTCTAGNAGCAAAGGTTTCCTCTTTATTAAAAGCTTTTATTTAACTTGCAATGTATGTAAATATATATATTTGTGTGTTCGGGTGAAATCTTTGAACTCAATTTTGAAGTAGATATATTCAAACGTTTCTGCTGAAATTTTGTGGACGCGTTTTTATTATCTATACTAATATTATAAAGAGGAAAACTTTGTTTGTTTGTTTGTTTGGTTGTAATGAATAGGCTCAAAAACTACTGGACCGAATTTAAAAATTCTTTCACCATTCGAAAGCTATATTATCCACGAGTGACATAGGCTATATTTTATCCGGGTACGGGCAGTAATTCCCACGTGATGCGAGTGAAACCGCGGGAAAACGGCTAGTTATATTATAACTGTGGTATAAACTGTCGCCTGTGATATTTCTGAACTAATTTCTTTTGAACCTTCAAGCAAAGAGCGTATTTCTTTTAAAGGTCGGCAACACACCTGCCACTTAAAGGCACACGAAGTTACCACAATCTGTCAAATTCCTTCAATAGACTCTCAACCTTATCACAATAGTGGAAGGTTAATGTTCGATTGGTAAAATTTGACAGATTCGGAAAGGTTGACCTGCTGGCGTCTGGACCTACTCCTTTGACCAGGTTCCTTTGACAGGTTGCCATAAACGGCGATAATTATTTACCATGAGGTGACACGCGTTTGCCCTATCACATTGAAAAACTAAGTGCGAGTCGGACACACGCATGAAAGGTTCCGTATCTAAAACGAGTAATCAAAAAATCACGTTTGTTTTGTGGGAGTCCTCTAAAATATTTTTTAGTATTTGTTGTTATTGCAGCAACCAATATCATGAAAGGCTAGGCAGATGATTATCTTGTTATAGCGGCAACGGAAATAAATCATTTGTGAACACTTCAGCTTTCTAGCTATCACAATTAATAAGATACAGCCTGGAGACAGATTGACAGACAGCGGAGGCTTAGTAATAGGGTCCCGTTTTACCCTTTGGATACGGAACTCTAAAAAAGCACGCGAAACGACGGGTAATAGTTATGTCAAATCAGTCATGCATCGCTGTTTTGACCGAGTGCACAGAACTAGTATGTTTAACGTGATCGTCACGTTAAGTGTATCGATAACCGCTAACATATCGGCGTGCGCGCAGATTCCAAATTCGAATCAAGTACGCCGAACACTTCATTCGGGGCACGACCGCCGCGCGGGTCGCACGCGTTCATGTCCGCGTCGGATTTACGAATTTTAATCGAATGTTGGTGGATATTATTTTATTACTGCATATTTTTAAATAAGATTGTTGATTCAGTTATTCGTAGACTTTTGAGTGGTATCGCGAATTTGTGGGATTTGGACTTAGAGGATGATTGAAGTGATAATGCTGTGATTATTTAAAAACTATTTAGTTAATTAATTTATTTATTCAACCTGTGATATTAGTGTAATATAGTTAAATTGTTTTAATTCAAAATGACGACGGAACAAGCTGGAGTGATTACTATTCATCAAGTAAGTTCATTTTAGGATTTAATTTAATTATTATTGTTTAGCTGTTAATGTCAAAGTCAAATCATTTATTTCATTTAGGCCTTTACAAGCACTTATGAATGTCAAAAAATATAACTAAAGTTTATTCTAATTGCCCATTCCAAAAGTAGCTTCCTATGGAGAGGAACGGGCAAGAAACTCCATGGTTACTCTTTTTCAAAATAGAATTACAGTTTTATGTATACAGAATAATAGCATGCGAGGATCATGTAGAATCACAAAAAGAAAAATGAGAATAAAATAATAACAAAAGGAATTGCTACATGGTATTCACATTTACAAATCGATTTATATTTTGGTACAAACTTACATATTTATTTATTTTATTTATTTATTATCCAATCTTATCACTAACATTACAGGTACATAACCTAATGCGTTAGTGAGACGCTTATCTACTTACTTAATTAAAAATTAAAATATAATTACAAAAATAAAAAAGACAATAGAATTAAAATTTAAAATATAACAATAAAACAAGACATAAAAAAATAATAACACATTAAAAAAGTAAGTAGCCTAATCGAGCTTATAACATAATATGTATAAAATAATCCTTGCGAGTTCACTGAACTGACATGAAAAAATATCTATGGTGTTCTGGATTTCGTTTATAGTACGAATCGCTCGCGTGAGAGGCGTTTTGGCCAGTAGGTTGGTTCTGGCGGTTGGCACTGACAGCAGCGGCGGGCGCCGCCGTCTCCACACGTAGCGGTCCGGCACACAGAAACTCAAGCACCGTAGTACTCCAGGATTGTGCTCCTTGCCACGGAGTAATTTAACTAAGTACATTATTAATGCAAACTCTCGCCGCACCTTTAATTGGTTGTACCCGACCATACCCAGCACGAACAATGTTGGGTACATAAGCGGGTACAAAGGATATACCCCATACAGCCTCCAGTACNTGGATTTCGTTTATAGTACAGTCGACAGCACATCAAGTTACCACAATCTGTCAAATTTCTGCAATAGATTTTCAACCTTATCACAATGGAGGTAGATTGATGTTCGATTAGTAAAATTTGACATATTCGTATACGTTGACCTGCTGTCGTCTGTACTTCGTGCATCCAGATAAAAAATAGTCTATAACCTCTTTCGATAAATGGGCTTTCTAACTGAACGATTTTTTCAAATCGGTTCAAAACTTTCTGAGAAGGCTTAGGACAAAAAATATCCTGACGATTTCAGTCTAAGTTTTGACTAATCTGTGAGTAGAAATAAATAAGTTTGTTATTTGTAAGACTTTTCTAATTCCTGTAGGGTGTGACAGTTATAAATTTCATTCATCCCGTTTTTGTACGCTCCGATAGTCTAGATATCTTAATGCGAAATAATCCAAAGGGTAAAACAATCAAAGCAAAATGCCGTTTTGCCTTTCAACTGGATATAACTTGGCTGCTATGAAACTTTTGGGCGTCATACTATCCGTAATAGCTTTGAACACTGGTCCTAGCCGAGGCAAATTAGAAAAAGTTCCATCACCATCCCCAAGTGATATTAATATCATAATTAAATCCGAATTGAATTGCAATGAAGCTTCAATTTCAACATGATATTCATAAAACCTCACTCCACAGATCTTCTACAATTCGACCTAAAGGCCCAGTTTTTATTAATACCCACAAACATAGAAACTTCAATAAAGCGTTATGAGTTATTCATAGAGTATGTAGGACATTCCTTGCATAACGTAGAACGCATGACAATATGGCATGGCGGCCCTAGGGAACTATTATTCACTTAATTCAACGCTTTTATTGCGCAAACTTGGGTGAAAATTGTTCTAGAAACTTCCACTGTTGGTTTTGGATGTTTAAACTATTCATTTGGTGATTTATGAGGGAATTTTGGGGAGTTCTCAGCTCATCTTTGTTATTTGAACTATGGTTTGCTTTTGGGTGTTTGCTGGTTCTGTATTTATCAACTATTTTACTTGCTTTAGAATAAAATCCTCCTTAGTAGATAGGTTATAATCGGTCGGTTAAACAACAACTTTTTTTTACTATGAAGATTACATTTTCGTGGAACTCGCTTCGTGTCCAACTTTGCTTTGGGAATCTCATACCCATAAATGAAAGATAAAGAAACATTCTATTCAGGACTAAATATAATGTTTATAGTTGACTATTGAATTGGAGTTTTTGATTTACAATAAACAACTGCATTCCTCAGTTTTATCTTGTAGATAATAAAAACCGGCCAAGTGCGAGTTGGACTCGCGCGCGAAGGGTTCCGTACCAAGCTGTAGTTCCACGCTTGAGTAACAGATGGCGTTGTATTCAAATTGCACTGTCTTTATAATTTATTGTATGGGGACCCCNATCGCTCGCGTGAGAGGCGTTTTGGCCAGTAGGTTGGTTCTGGCGGTTGGCACTGACAGCAGCGGCGGGCGCCGCCGTCTCCACACGTAGCGGTCCGGCACACAGAAACTCAAGCACCGTAGTACTCCAGGATTGTGCTCCTTGCCACGGAGTAATTTAACTAAGTACATTATTAATGCAAACTCTCGCCGCACCTTTAATTGGTTGTACCCGACCATACCCAGCACGAACAATGTTGGGTACATAAGCGGGTACAAAGGATATACCCCATACAGCCTCCAGTACAAGTGGCGCGTGAACTTATTCTGTACGCGCTCCAGCATGAGAGAGTACTTGGCTTCATGTGGAGCCCATATGACAGAACCATACTCCAAGTGACTCCTAACTAGTGCGTCGTATAATACCCTTACTGTTTATTTATTTATTTATTTATTTATTTAATATCTCACCAAACAATATCATAACAGGCTTACGCCCAATGCGATAATGTGGTACTAAAAATAACAAAACTAAAGAACTTAACATCTATTAAAAATTAAATAACAAAATACTAAAACAACAAAAAGCTAATCCCGTTCGTAACATAAAATAAACAACAACACCTTTGCGAATTCACTAACAGGAGCTGTGATCACATCAATTTTGATGTGTAGAATATTAATAATACGGATCGCGCGTGTAAGTGGTGCTTTAGAGAGAAGGTTAGTCCTCGCATTCGGCACAGCCAACCAGCCTGTTGTTATATTCGTAAAGCCCTGCGACTGCCTAAGTACAAAGCCTAGGTTTCTATACGCCTTTTTGCATATATTTATTATATGCTCGCGAAACGTGAGGTCTGGAGTGAGGTGGATGCCCAGATCACGCACCTGTGTTACGCGTTTCATGGGTGTTGCCTCTGCTTTGTACTCATAGCAGATAGGGCTTCGCGAACGAGTAAAGGATATTACCGAGCATTTGGATACATTGAAGTATAGCTTATTGTCATGGCTCCACTTCACCACTCTGTCAATGTCATCCTGGAGTCGCGCACAGTCCGACTCGTCCCTTACCTCGAGCAGCAACTTGAGGTCATCTGCGAACAATAAACAGGTACCATATCTGGCTACTTCCGGTAGGTTGTTTATCATTATGATAAATTCCAGAGGCCCCAAATTGCTGCCCTGGCTTACTCCAGACCTTGTGTAGTATGGCTGCGACACGTACCCATTACAGTCGACATACTGCTGGCGGTCTTTCATATAGCTGGCAAAGAACTGTAACAGGTGTGGTGTACAGCNATATATATATTGATATTGTCAGTATGTCCTATGGAGCAGGACCAGCATGTCTCCAAGCATGTCGTCTCTTAGTAACTCAAATTAATTCTTTGGTCATCCTACTAATATTAAAAACGCAAAAGTTTATATTGTGCATGGATTTTGATATAACTTGTCAGTAATATAGGTAGGTTACATATCACAATACTAAAAAATACAGAAAAAACCATTTATTGGCACGAAAATGACGCACATCAGGTAAAACAAAAATAAAGAAGAAAATAATATAAATAAAAGAAAAGAAACATAAAAGCCTCAATGCGTCATTATTTGTACAGACAACAGCACATCAAGTTACCACAATCTGTCAAATTTCTGCGATAGATTTTCAACCTTATCACAATTGTGGAGGGTTGAAGTTCGATTGGTAAAATTTTACAGATTCAGATACGTTGACCATCTGTCTTCTGTAGAAACATTTTTTTTATTATACTAGAATAAACTAATTATTGCCCGAGGTTCCACCCGCGTCTTAAAGGAATTTCTCTCTGGACATCGATAAAAAGGCTATATCCTTACCTATTATACCGGGCCTTAGACTTTGTTTTCAATTTTTATCCATATGCGGGAAATAGGGAACCTCGAGCTTCTCTTTTTTATCGATGGGAAATCATCAGATGACCCCTCCTACTGTGGGTGACAGCGTGAGGAAGTGTCAGAGTCTTACTGACTAAAACCCACCGTGTTCCTTCCTGAGCCCTTTGTGTGCCAGGGCCGCGGTAACTCGCGCGAACAATCCCGCAGCCTAACCTGAGGGCGAGCTTGGTATTATTCGAAACTAGCTTCCGCCAGCGGTTTCACCCGCTTTCCCGTGGGAACTGCTGCGCGCACCCAGATAAAACGTAGCCTATAGTCTTCCTCGATAAATGGACTATCTGACACTGAAAGAATTTTTCAAATAGGACCAGTAGTTTCTGAGATTAGCGCGTTCAAACAAACAAACAAACTCTTCAGCTTTATAATATTATAGTATAGATGTTGCTAATAAATAGTCGATATGTTTGTCATAATATGGTCATGTTATATTTACTTATTTTATGTTTAACTTTGAGAACTCAAAGATGAAACAAACAGTCGTGAGAACTTATTATCTGTTCCGGGTTCACTTGATTGTTTAATAGATAAAGTTAGTTAATTTTAGCTTTTGTGGCGTCTTACGGCCGCTCCCAATAACCTATCTAACCCTGGATTTGCTATATTGTATGGGGCTAATGTCAAAATTCTATCACTAGTAAGCAAATCCAGAGATAGACAGAATATTGATTTCTGCAGTTAGCCGATTGTCGGCCACGGCGGCTGTTCTCATATAAGGAGTTCAGCCAGCTGCGCAGACCATATTATAGTGCACACACATTTGCTGTGACACAGGTGCACTCTCTATTCCCTCACTCTCATAGCGCGATGGGACGGCACTCCGACACCACTAGAGAGAGATCAGGCGCAGGATATTAACGTGCTCTCCGATGCACGGGTGTATCAATCACCAACTTCCAGACTCCGTGATGCTTTGTAAAGGTATCTAAAACCGATGTTTTAAAGCTGAAGTTATGAAGTAGAACACGCAAATTTCAGGAACTATTTATCCGATTTTGAAATTAATTCAGTGTTAGGTAGTTCATTTATGGAGGAAGGCTAAAAGCTACTTTTATCCGGTTGCGCAAAATAGTTCCGAGTCGCAGAAATAGAACAACCATCTTCATCGTTAGCCTAGCTTTTTCCCAACTATGTTGGGGTCGACTTCCAGTCTAACAGAATGCAGCTGAATACCAGTGTGCCACAAGGAGCGACTGTCTATCTGATCTCCTCAACCCAGTTACCTAGGCAACCCGATAGACCTTGGCAAGACTATTTGTCTGACTTATAACAAATTGTCGAAGATGTAAAAATTATACATTGTGTTTCGTAAAAATTATGATTTTATTCTTTTTTTTTTAAGTATCTGAGGTCGCATACTATTATCATTTATTAGAAAAATGCCGAATATGTTTTTTTTATTATTTATCATATTAATTTTCGACGCTAAAGTCAACTTCTTGAGGAAACCAGGGCCCTGATTCCTTAACTACAATTGTGTGTCACTCGTATGAAAACTCAATGAAAATTGTATGGCAATAGCAGTTTTAGCCTTATCGGTTATTCTGTTACTATTAAAAGACCAATCGTTTTCCAATGACATGCCATTGGTCTGTCATCTGACAGTACATTACGAGTAGATTTTTATTCAATTTGTGTTTACATTAAAGTGTTAACAGAATAACCAATAACGCTTCAATCGTATTAGAGTTGTAATTGGGTCTCATTGTAGTGACAATTGGTTGTTGCTTAAGTTTAAGAAAGTGAATCAGGGCCCTGGACTTTGAAGTCTCAAATCGCTAATCCGTTGAGCCCTCGTGATGATTAACGATAAATCCTTCTCTGCATCAGAAGAGGCGCTTTGTTTAAAATAATTATAATACCAAATATTATTAAATCTTCAATAATACTGACGTCATATTCAAAATTCTTTATTCTAACTAAACGAATGATTTTCCTTTGTTTTTGAAACTGTTAAATATTTATAGGTAGGTAATTCATTTATATCGTCATTGCAAATGGTCGGCGTCTGAAAATTTGCGGTCAAAGATTTTAGGAATATATGCAGTTGAAAAGAATGAAAAAATGTATGGTTAAATAAAGCGAAATGTTCAAATAAAAATATTAAGTGTGAATCGGACTCGCGCACAAAGGGTTCCGTAACATCTATACTAATATTATAAAGCTACAGTTTGTTTGTTTGAACGCGCTAATCTCAAGAACTGCTGGTCCGATTTAAAAAATTCTTTCAGCGTTAGATAGCCCATTTATCGAGGAAGGCTATAGGCTACTTTTTATCCGGGTGCGCGCAGGAGCTCCCACGGGAAAGCGGGTGAAACCGCTGGCGGAAGCTAGTTATCTATAAGATGAGCCAAAAAATCACGTTTGTTGTATGCAAGCTGTATTTTATTTTAGTCTTCAGTATTTGTTTGTTATAGCAGCTACTTAAATATATCATCTGTAAAAATTTTGACTGTAACTATCACTGTTGATTCGTTTCAGCTTGGTAACAGACGGACAACGAAATCTTAGTAATGGGTCCCGTTTTACCCTTCGAATACGGAACCCTATAAGATACATCTTTTAACAATCGCGCTGTTATAAAAATATAACGACCAGTTTTAGAGGTCGCAGTTAAAGTCTTAGATAGCTATCTGACAGATAGTGCCGTGGAATCAAATCAAAAATCTTTATTGCGAACTAAGTGTAGGTATACAATGTTGAGGGTCTTACAACTAGGTGTTCTTAGAACTTAGTTGCCTGTTAAGGCATTGCAATTTATATTGTTATAAACATTATACATTATTAAATGTTATTGTATGTAATAAATAAGACAATTAATCAATACATAATTTAAATTCTAATTACCATAGTCACATTTTTTTGAAAATGTTTTTAATTTTGACAACTTTTCTATGGTATGATATTTATTTATGTCAGATAGCTATTTAGAACTTTACTTGGAACCTGTGAAACTGGTCGTAATTCTTCAAATAAATAATCTTGGCCGTTTATAAAT
Organism: Heliothis virescens; assembly: GCA_002382865.2. NCBI lineage: Eukaryota > Metazoa > Arthropoda > Insecta > Lepidoptera > Noctuidae > Heliothis > Heliothis virescens. Next base: position 76,199 of record NWSH02000011.1, read on the forward strand.
AGGTGCACAATAATGTGACATTGCATAATAGCATATAGAAATGCAGAGTAAAATTCCTAAAATTAATATGCGGACATTGCATAATATATTGGCAATGTATCAAAATTATTGACTACTCAACACGCTTTCAATTAATGATGGACAAACATACAAATCTATACTTCTATACTAATATTATAAAGCTGAAGAGATTGTTTGAACGCGCTAATCTCAGGAACTACTGGTCCGATTTGAAAAATTATTTCAGTGTTAGATAGCCCATTTAACCTGGAGTTTAAAGTCTGAAATCGCCAATCCGGTTTGAGTTTCTTTTCTTATTATTTTATTCTCATATTTTTTTGTGATTCTACATGATATTCGCATGCTATTCAAAATAATAGCGTTCAAGGCCGATTGTCGGCCACGGCGGCTGTTCTCATATAAGGAGATCAGCCAGCTGCGCAGGACATATTATAGTGCACAAGCATTTGCGCAGACACAGGTGCACTCTCTATTCCCTCACTCACATAACCCGATGGGACGGCAATCCGACACCACCGGAGAGAGGTCAGGCGCAGGACCGACATTAACGTGCTCTCCGATGCACGGGTGTATCAAGCACCAACTTCCAACTCCGGGCTGCTTTGTGGAAGTTTCTGAAACCCACAAAGCGATTTCAGCCCGATCCGGGAATCGAAACCCAAGACCTCGTACACAGCAGTCGGCTATGCGACAGCTAGACCAACGAGGGAGTACAAAGGCTGATGATGACTTGAATTTTATAGCGTCTCACATTGTACAGTTTAAGTAGTTTTTCTCAATAAAAATAATATAATTTCCGGCTTTTATGGTGACCTCGGCATTCACCTAGAGATAATGTGAACCTATTATATTGCCACCTATACTTGAATACTTATAAATGATACACCGACAAAATAATTTTATGACTTTTACTAGCTTTTGCCCGCGGTTTCACCCGCTTTCCCCTGGGAACTATTGCGCGCACCCGGATAAAAAGTAACCTATAGCCTTCCTCGATAAATGGCCTATCTAACACTGAAAGAATTATTCAAATCGGACCAGTAGTTCCTGAGATTAGCGCGTTCAAACAAACAAACTCTTCAGCTTTATAATATTAGTATAGATATATAGCTCTTGGCTAAGTTACAGCCACACGGATCGATCGATCATAAGGTTAAGCAATACTTCGGAGGCACGATAACCTGGTGGGTCCCGGCTGTCATTTGAACATCTTTGGCAGTCGTTACGGGTAGTCAGAAGCCAGAAAGACTGTCAACCACTTTTATTAAGAGGTATCGGATTGTCCGGGTAACTGGGTTGAGGAGATCAGATAGACAGTCGCTCCATGTGGCACACTGGTACTCAACTGCATGCGGTTATACTGGAAGCCGACCAGGAAAAGGCTAGGCAGATGATGATGTATTCTGGCTGAAGATATGATATCGCTGTCCAATAGTAACACGTCATATGTTAGTAATAAAAACCGGCCAAGTGTGAGTTGGACTCGCGCACGAAGAGTTCCGTACCATTATCTATGAAAAAGGAACGTACCTACAACTAGCCAAAATACAAACATTTTTATAAACCGCAAATTATGACTTTGTTTTTCATACAAATATATGAATAGAAAAGTTATTATATGTGGTCTCACGTTTATTGTATGGGGATCCCCCTTAATATTTTATTCTTTTAATTTTTTAGTATTTGTTGTTATAGCGGCAACGGATATACATCATTTGTGAAAATTTCAGCTTTCTATCTATCACGGATTATGAGATACAGCCTGGAGACAGACAGACAGACAACGAAGTCTTAGTTATAGGGTCCCGTTTTACCCTTTTGGGTACGGAACCCTAAAAAAGATAAGTTTGGTAGGAATTCCAAGATTATCTAACTTTCTTACCCATCGGCTTATCTACCGATACCACACCTGGAGATATCCTCAATAGAATTTATGTCAGTTTGTTACAAATATCTTTTGACACACATAAATCGCAAAAACTACGCTAACCAAGCCTTTATTAAAAACAAGCTTCATATATTTAAACTGAGGTTTTACCCTTTGAGTACGGACCTCTAATTTTGAGTTTTTAGGGTTCCGTACCCGAAGAGTAAAAAGGAACCCTATTACTAAGACTTCGTTGTCTGTCTGTCTGTCTCCAGGCTGTATCTCATTAACCGTGATAGCTAGAATGCTGAAATTTTCACAAATGATGTACTTATATCTGTCGCCGCTATAACAACAAAAACTAAAAATTAAAAAAAAAAATATTAAGGCTGTTAATTTATATTAATTAATCGCATTGTATACTAATAGCGCCATCTATTAGAAATAATGTGCAACTTAAGTAACTCACACTTGACCATTCCTATTGTACTTTTTTCATAGATAATGGTACGGAACCCTTCGTGCGCGAGTCCAACTCGCACTTGGCCGGTTTTTTATTTACGTTACAGAAACCTTACCTGTTACTTCGACCAATAAACCTAGCTTTGGTGTGCGGCACTGACGCACACAAATGTATCTCCTGGTGTACTCGCTCTAGCAAACAGTAACACATTGTGTGCGAAAATTTGTAACATGTCCGCGAAACTGCTACCTTTGTGCGCGAACACATGCTAGCTGTGGACTCGCGACATAGCGTACACATTTTAGTCCGTGAACAATTCTGGTGGCATCTCGCCATAAGATACTTCCTAAAAGCAGAGACGCCAGCAGCTAAACCTACTCAAAAATCTGTCAAATGTTACCAATCGAACATTAACCTTCCACTATTGTGATAAGGTTGAAAGTGGCACCGGTAGCCGAAAAATTATGCGGAAACCGGCTGGCATGGTATGGGCATGTGAAGCGGAGAAGTGAGGATCATGTTGTGAGGAAGGTTTTGACCATGAATGTAGATGGATATTGCGGAAGGGGACAACCAAAGAAACGATGGATGGATTGCGTGAAAGTCGATATGGCTAGGAAGAATGTTACTTGTGAGATGACGGCAAATAGAAGAGAATGGAAGAAGAAAACATGCTGCGCCGACCACAAATAAATTGGGATAAGGGCAGGAAGATGATGATATGGTGATAAGGTTCAAAATCTATTGAAATAATCTAATAGAGTGAGGTATGCTGATGTGCTGATGTGGCGTCTGTACATATGGATAGTTATCTTAGTATCCACTTGTAAACTTTTTAACCAGACAATCATAGGTCATCGACCCTTTATCAATTGTTTTAACTTTGTAAAGCAAATAATTTATTTATTGTTTTATTGAGGTCGTGTACCTTATAGACGTAGCACCCTTAATAATATTTCAAAGGTGGCTCGTGGCAAGTAACAGCCACACTGACTGACCAAGGATTAAGCAAACCTGGCCATGATCGGTCCGTAGATGCGTGACCATTTATGCCATAACGAGTTCCTCCATGTTTTGGTTAAATTGGTGGTTCCCGGCTGTCATTTGAACATCTTTGGCAGTCGTTACGAGTAGTCAAAAGCCAGAAAATCTGACAACCAGACAGGTGCTGAGTCTTTCTGATAAACTTAAATGGAATTTTTTATAGACTAGCTTCCGCCAGCGGTTTCACCCGCTTTCCCGTGGGAAGCGTGCGCGCACCCGGATAAGTAAAGTAGCCTATAACCTTCCTCGATAAATGGGCTATCTAACTAAAACAAACTCTTCAGCTTTATAATATTAGTATAGATAAATATGCCTAACCTTTTCCCAAATTAAGCTGGAGTCGGCTCGCTATCTAACCGAAACGGCTGAGTACCAGTGTACCACATGGAACGACTGCCTATCTGATATCCTCAACTTAGTTACGCGGGTAGCCCGATACCCCTTGGTAAGACTGGTCGTCCGACTTTCTGGCTTCTGACTACCCGTAACGACTGTCAAAGATGTTCAAATGACAGCCGGGACCTTATGATCTTATGATCGATCGATCCTAATTGTTGATTGTGTGCCGTGTGGCTGTTAATTAGCCACGAGCCACGAATAAAATGTAATCTGATCTGTTTCAGTTTGTCAACTCGTAATAGCTATTAGGACAATTCGTTTTAAATTTTTATTGGCCCAAGATCCCAGGGCCACCAGACGTCACGTATTTTCTGACGAAGAAAATGTGGACGATTGAGTAGTGTTAGTATGTACTAAGAACGCATGCCTATCGGCTAGCTTGCTCAGACGGCCAATTTTCAGGTATCGGGTAATCAAGGTACATAAAAAGATTACTTACCTCACGTAAATTCTCCAAGGTGATTTTTACGTATATTTTAGGCAATATCCTTAAAAATAAGTCGCCAATACTCCCAGACAGTTTCCGTCAGCCGTTTTGCTTTGCAGACGCTTTAAAGCTCC
>NWSH02000011.1:85613-103815 GCA_002382865.2 Heliothis virescens
TATTTAAGATATGCCTAAAATAAAACGAAAAACAAGCTTGGAGAATTTACGTAGTAATAATCTTTTATTACCTTGATTACCCATACCTGAAAATTTCACCTGCTGAGCAAACTACCCGATAGCATGCTTCTAGACATACTAAACACTACTCAATCGTCCAAACATTCCTTCGTCAAGAAAAACATACGTTTGCCCCTGGATCTTACCTATATTCTTTGGAATACCCCGTTTTAAAGTCCAAGAGTAAGAAAATTCCTAGACTCTAACAAACCACATACTATAATGTACACAGCTTCGCCACGGTTTCACCCGCAATTCCGTAGAAATACTCGCGCACCCGGATAAATAGCCTATTAACCTTCCTCATAAGCTACAACAACTGAAAATTTCAATGGACCAGTAGTTCCTTGAGATTACGCTTCAAACAAACTATTCAGCTTATAATATTAGTAAGAATATCCCGCGGTTCAACGATGCAACCCGAGAACCAGGAACCTCAATGGACTCACATTCCATTTTTCATTAGTAGAGGTAAAAATTGATAATTCCCACCCATATCCTAGCATTCATTTACAAATAATCTCCATTTTAAAGCAGTGTTTCGTCGTCACAATAAAATAATTATACAATATATATTTATGGATTCTAATCCTTGAATGATTATCTTTAATAGCACAATTATTTCAGATTCGTCAATAAACAGTAATGCCTGTCTGTTCGGAATATCGGAGCGTACACGGGCGTTTGAGCGTGCGCGCCGCTACGAACTTAAATCATAGATGACCTATCTCTATCTATCTTAGATATCTATATCTTAGAAAGTTACACACAGTCTGCGTCAGCAATTCATAGCCTGTCATGCATGAATAAGAGACTGAATCTTGTAACCGAGGTTGACGGATTGATGTTCCAAAATGACGTTTTTGCCCGTCAGTCTGTGACTATGCCCAAATTACGACTAAACTCCACCGTGCTCTTCGAAGTCCTATTGTACCTCTTCCGGTACTCTTTCGACAGTCCCGCACCCCAATCAATCTCTTTCCAGTACCCCGCTGAGTAGTGGAATCCTATACATACCTACAGTACTAGAACCAGTGCGAACAATCACACTTCAAAAATACAACTTCCTTCTAACATTCCAAACACTAAAAAACCACCGCACATTTGAATTCATCTAAGCGCCAAACGCGGCTCGCTATCGCCACAATCCACGTAAATCCTCCTCCCTCGCTCCCCTACACGCCCCCGTCTCGATCAGGTTACCTTAAAAGTATATATAAAAACGTAAAATTACTTAATCAATGATTCTTGTTGTCTGTGCTGTGTTTTAAAGGTTAAAAATATTGAAAGAAAATGCAGTCTAAAACGGAAGGCAGCTACAAAATCCGCCGTTTTTCGCTTATCTACAGGAACTCTTACGACCGTCCCAATAACCTAGTATCTCTGATTACTTAAAAATAGAATTTTACTTTAGCCCCATACAAATTAATTGTCAAATTCCATCCTAGTTAGCAAATCCAGAGAAGATAGAATATGAATTCCCGCATTAGACAATATACAGAAAGAACTCCAGTGTCTGTCTAGCCTCTTATCGCCGCTTTGTTGTTTCGGAAGAATGCCAACAAACTCCTAGCAACATATCTTCGTATCACTGCCTACCTTCTACAACCATGTGGTCGCTCCAGCAACCAGATGCCAGCTAAACCAGTGTTTACATGACGACTGCCTTATCTGATCTCCTCAAACCTTATCAAAAGCAACCCCGATACGACTATATCTTGTCAGACTTCTGGCCTGGCTACCCGTAACGACTGTCAAAAATGTTCAAATAATGACAAGCCGAACTCAGCAATATCGTGCCCTCCGAAACACGAAAGGACCTCATGACAAGATGGTTGACACATCCACTAACCGACCGCGCCAAAAGCGTCTTAACCTTATGATGTTTATGATTTATAAGTGATTAGCCGTCTTCCGCCGTTTCAACTCGTCGCTCCCATGGAAATACTCCCGTACCCGATTAAAATATAGCCTATAGCACTCACCGAATAATGTACTTTCCGAATGGTTAAAGTTTTAAAATCGGTGATACGTCCAGAGATTAACCCCTCTTAAAAAAAAAAAGAAAGACAACCATCTACCAAAGGGGTGCAGTTGCCCAGTAACTGTTGAGGTCAGATAGGCAGTCGCTCCATGTAAAACACTGGTTCTCTGCTGTATCTGATTAGACTGGAAGCCGACCCCAAAATAGTTGGGAAAAGGCTAGGCAGATGACTTCCAGAGATTACCCCCTACAAACAAACTTACAAATTTACAAACAATTATACCTCTTTATAATATTAGTATAGATGATAATGGCTGTGTTGTTTCAGATGCGATTGCACCGGTGTGAGGGTTGTCTAGCGGCGTGCGGCCGGCAGCGCCGCTCCACGCCGCTCCCTGCCTTACCCAGGAGTTTGGTCAGGTAACTATCCGCCTAGCCACGACTTAGCTATCCGTCTAGCGACGACTTAGCTATCCGTCTAGCGACGACTTAGCAATCCGCCTAGCCACGTTATAATTGTCGTGAGGTTTACTGCCTTACCCAGGAGTTTGGTCAGGTAACTATCCGTCTAGCCACGACTTAGCTATCCGTCTAGCCACGACTTAGCTATCCGCCTAGCCATGTCATAATTGTCGTGACGTTTACTGCCTTACCCAGGAATTTGGTCAGGTAACTATCCGCCTAGCCAACACTTAGGTTTCCGCCTAGCCACAATTTGGTTATCCGCCTAGCCACGTCTTAATTATCGTGGCGTTCCCTGCCTTATCCAGGAGTTTGATCCACATGTCGCTCCGCTTTCTATTTAACCATCACATTGGCATGTGCCTGATTCAGAAGTAGCTGAATGACCAATAACAATTCTGCTCTCAATTCCAGGAGTAAAATACTAAACCGCACACGCCGCACCCCGTACGCGGTGCCCATGAGCAAGGACAACTGTGTGAAGATGGAAGACGCGCCCCCCACGCCGCCGGATAACGACGCACCTCGTAAGTGTTTATCTGCCTAGCCTTTTCCTTACATAGTCAGTCAGGATTAAAAAGTGTCTTACCTGCATCTGCACAGCCTTTTCCCTTTTAGCCTAGCTTTTTATTTTGCCCAACGTGGAAATGCTGCCAGCCTGTAATTTTTTGCCGCGATTTGTTAGCTTTAATAAGTCACTTTAGGGCTCCATACCCAAAGGGAATCTATCCGTCTGTCACCGATCTGTAAATCATGCATAGATGCGCTATAATAACAAATACTGAAAACTAGAATAGCATAAATATTAAAGATGGCTCATATACAAAGCTTTTTGTAGATAATAGTGAGAAATCTTAGTCCGACCGCCTCTTATAGGACTACATCTTACATCCAAATAAAACGCTATTCCGATATTATTCTAAAGTTCCATCTAAATCAGTTTCTCCTGTAGTTTTTGCGTGAGACAGTAACAAATACATATATCTTCACAAATTTTGGCGTTTATAATATTATTAGTATTAGGCTTGTAGGATATTTATCTATGAAAAAACTTTAAAACACCTATATCACCCATTTTCCAGCTATGCCATGGTTCGGCATGGACATAGGCGGCACACTGACGAAGCTGGTATACTTCGAGCCCCGGGAGACGAACCGCCGCGAGCTGGACAAGGAGACGGAAGTACTGAAGAACATCAGGCGGTACCTCACCAGGAATTCCGCTTACGGCAAGACTGGGAGACGGGATGTACATTTACAGGTAAGTTGGAAGGAAATATTGACACGAGGAAAACAACACATGCACACACACACGCACACACATACATACACTTATTTTAGATAACCAACGGGTCTTACTCCCGATGAAATTGTAAGACAGGGATTACATGATCAGTCTGGCGTCAGTCCAGTCCATCAGTCTGGTCATGAATGATGGGAGAATGATCGTGTAACCGGGTGACTGACGGACTGATGGTCCAAAATGTACCGTGTTTATTGCCCGTCAGTGTTTCATCAGTCTGTGACTGATGCCAGAATGACGCCAGACTGATCGTGTAACCCCTGTCTAAAGGTTTACGATACCTCTTTTCTCCCGATGTTTCGTCCGAATTGCACCGACCGTGGTCACGGGTAGACTGTTAAAACATTGATTACATACACTTATGTTTTTATTTCGTTTGATATTTAATTATCTGTATTCAAGTTTATTTTCTTATTGTAAAGAAAACTGCAGCGTTTATTCTCTTTTTGCTGTGCCCTTACGGGGTCCATATTGTGTTTCATTAATAAATTAAAAGCAAAAAAAAAACTTTTAAAGAAAAAGCTTTTATTTAAAACCTCTAAAAAGAAGAAAATAAAATTTTGTCAATAATAAAAGCTTGTCGCTCGATTTACCACAAAATATTATGATATAGGTAAAGGAATATTGATAGGTATGTAAATCTCGCGACAAGCTTTTATTATTGACAAAATTTTATTTTCTTCTTTTTAGAGGTTTTAAATAAAAGCTTTTTCTTTAAAAGTTTTTTTGCTTTAATTTATTTTACCTTTAGTTATACCATATTCTAGTACTATTAACCAGCTCTTTCATTAATACCCAATTGTAAAAGTGGAAAACTAAAGGAACATATTCCCCATCCTGCATGGTCCGCCATATTGGATTCAGAATAACGTCATATACTTTTTCTAATTACTCTCAACGAGCCCTTTCATTTGATACCCATATTGTATAAGTGGATTAAATATAACTGTTCTGACATCTTGTATGATCCGCCATATTGGATTTAGAATGACGTCACATATCTTATCATATATTGTCATCCAAACTAAACGCGTCCACAAAATTTCAGCACAAACGGTTGAATATATCTACTTCAAAATTAAGTTCAAAGATTTCACCCGAACACACAAATATATATATTTACATACATTGCAAGTTAAATAAAAGCTTTTAAAAATGACTGTCATCGAAATTGTACATATGGATGCCTGCCTCGTTGGTCTAGTTGTCGCATAGCCGACTGCTGATCACGAGGTCTCGGGTTCGATTCCCGGGACGGGCCGAAATTGCTTTGTGGGTTTTCGAAACTTTCACAAAGCAGCCCGGAGTTGGAAGTTGGTGATTGATACACCCGTACATCGGAGAGCACGTTAATGTCGGTCCTGCTTGTGATCTCTCTCCGGTGGTGTCGGATTGCCGTCCCATCGGGTTATGAGAGTGAGGGAATAGGGAGTGCACCTGTGTCAGCGCAAATGCTTGTGCACTATAATATGTCGTGCGCAGCTGGCTGATCTCCTTATATGAGAACAGCCGCCGTGGCCGATAATCGGCTAGGACGCCATCACATATGGAATGCAATAAAGAATTAAGCATTGAGAACACAATTAAGGGAAAAAGTGCAAAAATAAGGGATGTATACCAGCACCAACTGTTAGGAATATCACAATGATCACAGCTGCGCAGCCATGTCCAACTATGTTAAAAGATAAAAAGTCTTTTAATTAAAGTATACTCAATACTTTTTTGCATTTCATAATGTAGTTTACAAGAGTTGGCATTGTTAAAAGGTAATGTTAAAGTAGACTACTATCAGCACTTTTTGAAGGTCAATTTTACCAAAGACAGCCTCTAAAACGACCGCCCTTCAAAACTTTCTATGTGTTTTGGCTGGGAAGAAGAAGTGGTGGAACAAACTCCTCAGCAACACAATTCTGTCTGCATAGTTAGAAGAACCGATCCTATAGAAAAAATAATACAACTGAGTGAATAATATGGCTGAATACCAGTGTGCCACATGGAGCGACTGCCTATCTGATCTCCTCAGCCTAGTTACCTGAGCAGGTCAGATAGGCAGTCGCTCCGTGTACACTGGTACTCAGCTGCATCCAGTTGAACTGGACACCAACCTCAACATAGTAGGGAAAAGGCTAGGCTCATCATGTGCCAGTCGCTCCATGTGGCACACTGGTGCTCAGATGCATTCTGTTAAACTGGAAACCGACCCCAACATACTTGGGAAAGGGCTAGGCAAATCTTCAAAAATATAAAACCTCGATTGTCTACAAGTATACCCCCTCTTTCCAGATGGATAACGTAACGATACGCGGCCGTCGCGGCACGCTACACTTCATAAGGTTTCCTACCTCCGAGGTGGGAGCGTTCCTCCAGCTCGCCAGGTCGAAGGGCATGGCCGACCTTGTCAACACTATATACGCGACCGGCGGCGGCGCTTACAAGTTTGAGGAGGATTTTATTAAGGTTTGTTGGTTATTTTTGTATGGTACTAGCTATTTTTTTTTGTTTGTTTGTTTTTTTTTACATCTTGTACAGACGACAGCACATCAAGTTACCACAATCTGTCAAATCTCTTCAATAGATTTTCAACCTTATCACAATAGTGGAAGGTTAATGTTCGATGAGTAAAATTTGTCAGATTCGGGTACCGTGACCTGCTGTCGTCTGTACACAAAGGTACGTATGTCCTTTTAACTATCTATGTATATATGTACAGATAACAGAGGTCAACCTACACGAATCTGTCTAGTTTTACCAGTCAAACATTAACCTTCCACTATTGTGATAAGGTTGAAAATCTATTGAAGGCATTTGACAGATTGAGGTAGGTCGATATGCTGGCGTCGTACCTGAGTAAAATGTAGTCTATGTCACCTGAGGATGGTGTAGCTTCCCAACAGAGAAAGGATACCTCTTTGTTCAGTAGTTTCGAAGCCTGCACAAACTAACAAAAAAATGTTTCCTGTTTATTTTATTAGTATAGATAGTTGCCAAATTTCATCAAAAACCGGTCAGCTAGTAGCGTGAAGAAGTGACAAACACACACAAACTTTCACTTTTATCATATTTATATAGTGTGATTTTTCTTATACAAAAAATGGTGAAACCGCTGGCAGAAGCTAGTAGTGTATATTATTTACTTTATTTTTCAGGAAGTAAACATGCGTCTAAGCAAGATGGACGAGCTCGACGCGCTGATAGCGGGAGTTCTATTCGTGGACGGCATGAACTCGCAGGAGTGCTACTACTGGGCGCCGCCGGACGAGCAGGCCGTGCATACACATGTTAGTGATTCGGTTAGTAGTACTATCTGCCTAGCCTCTTCCCTATGTGGAGCAAGGATCAAGGAGCCCTTTGATAGACTTTCTGGCTTCTGACATCTCATCATTCCGAAAGATGTTGGAGTCGACTTCAGTCTAAGGGTCATGGCACATTGTACCGGCACGGTCACGGCACAGCAAATAACGTGTCATTTAAATTTGAACATTAAATCGTATAACTTATGATATATTTCATAACGTCAATACAAAAAAGCCAACGGCGGGCTGTCAGCGCGCGGTTTCCTATCTAACAACTCACGTTGTATTCATTACAACGTGAGTTGTAATGTATATATCATACGTCATAAAATTTAATGTTCAATTTAAATGACACGTTATTTGCTGTGCCGTGACCGTGCCGGTACAATGTGCCATGACCATTAACCGGTGGTCCGCGAACCACTATTGGTCCTTGGATTGCCAATAAATAAGTTACAAGAATCAACACAACATTACCCGAGCGCGTCAACGGCCAAGTCGATCTATTTGTTTAAAACGTAAAATATTTTTAATATTGGCATGATAATAACTTATGTAATAACTTAAGACAGAAGGTCCTTTAAGTAGAGATTAAATAGATTAACCGACTTGGTATTACATGGATCTCACAACTTTTTACGGTAGAGGGACTGTGCTGCGAGACTTGGGTTTTTTACAGGATGTTTTTGATGGCATGCTCGGAAGTTAATGAAGTTTTCACTTCCATAAGTATTTCAGGGGCTCCCCGTACTTGCATGATTTCTTTGCTTCTTAAACACTATTAAAATTTTCCTTTTTTCATCTTCTTTCGCTCATAAACTTAAAATATCTTCACCTACATGATATTGATCTCCCCTCAGCCGCCGTACTCGGAGGCCGCCCTCAGCGTGTACGTGCGCAAGGCGTTCGACTTCTCGGAGCCGTACCCGTTCCTGTTGGTGAACATCGGCAGCGGCGTCTCCGTGCTCGTCGTCAACGCGCCCGACGACTACTATCGCGTCAGCGGGACCAGGTATCATCATCTGCCTAGCCGTTTCCCTACTATGTTGGGGTCGGCTATCTAACAGGACACAGCTGACTACCAGTGTGCCACATGGAGCGACTGCCTATCTGACCTGCTCAACCCATTAACGGCCGTTCCCAATAACCTATCTAACTCTGGATTAGCTTACCAAAGATAGGAATTTGACATTACTTGTATGGGGCTAATGTCAAAATTCTATCATTAGTAAGCAAATCCAGAGATAGACAGAATATTGATTTCCGCAGTTATTGGGCAATCTGATCTAAGAATAATCGTAATTTTACTACATTGAAAAGGTGCGCTAGGGTGGATCGATTTTCATTTTTTTTTGATAAAAATCGTGGGTAGGTCTTAAAAGTTGCATTATTGTCGTACTATTACAAAAAATAATATTATTATTTAAAAAAATATTCGATATACCTTTTAGCCTTCTACCGAAGCCCAAATAATTGAAAAAGAAATGGTATTTTCTGCCTATATTTCCAAATATTTCAAAAAGCTTTTTTACTTATTCTTCAGTTTTAGTTTGGTCTAAAATAATTCTAACATTTCTACAATAATGACAATGACAAAATAATGAAATGACATTCATTTAACAATAATGACGGTTTGATGATGTATATGTTTCATTTTTGTTCGTTATTGATAATTGAAGATCATAATAAATGTTTTTTATCCTTAAAAGTGAGTTTTTTTAGTGAATAACCATATTTAAATACAACTTTTCTTTGAATTTATGAAAATTTTGAACTCCGGTAGAGGGCTGAAAAAAGTATAAAATGTTAAAAAAAAAATCTAATAGCTTATATTTTTACGCAACTTTTGAGACCCCCCAGTTAAAATACAACACAATTTGAAAAAAAAAACGCCCAAAATCGACCCACCCTAGCCGCAGTGTGGGAACTTAAGCGACGATTTGCCATGCAAAATTGAACCTTATCCCCCTACTAATAGAACCGTATCTTCCAGCCTGGGCGGCGGCACATTCCTCGGCCTATGCTGCCTACTGACCGGCTGCAGCAGCTTCGAGGAGGCCATACAACTGGCTGCCTCAGGGGACAACACTACGGTCGATAAACTAGTGAGGGACATATACGGCGGGGACTACGCTAGGTTCGGATTGCCTGGCGATCTGGTGGCTAGCAGGTGAGTTTAAACGGCTAGACGGTTAGTTAAATGGTGGGGTAGGGTTACAACACTATTGTCGATAAATTAGTGAGGGACTACATGGTTAGGCGTTTAATTAAATATAGAGATGACATTGGGGTACAACACTGCTGTCAATATCGATTTGTGAGGGACTATACAGCTAGGTGGTTAGTTAAACGGCTGTGTAGGGTTATAACACTATTGTCGATAAATTTATGAGGTACTAAGGCTAGGCGGTTGGTTTAAAGGCTGTGTCGGGTACAACACTATTATCGATAAACTAGGGAGAGGCATATACAGTGGGGGCTAGGCGGTTAGTTAAGCGGCTGTGTGTGTACTGACCGGCTGCAGCAGCTTCGAGGAAGCCATACAACTGGCTGCCTCAGGGGACAACACTACGGTCGATAAACTAGTGCGGGACATATACGGTGGGGACTACGCTAGGTTCGGATTGCCTGGCGATTTGGTGGCTAGCAGGTGAGTTATCCGGCTAGGCTGTTGGTTAAATGACGGGGTAGCGTTACAACACTATTGCCGATAAATTAGTGAGGGACCACATGGCTAGGCGTTTAATTAAATATAGAGATGACATTGGGGTACAACACTATTGTCGATAAATTAGTGAGGGACTACATGGCTAGGCGTTTAATTAAATATAGAGATGACATTGGGGTACAACACTATTGTCGATAAATTTGTGAGGGACTACACGGCTAGGCGTTTAATTAAATATAGAGATGACATTGGGGTACAACACTATTGTCGATAAATTAGTGAGGGACTACATGGCTAGGCGTTTAATTAAATATAGAGATGACATTGGGGTACAACACTATTGTCGATAAATTTGTGAGGGACTACACGGCTAGGCGTTTAATTAAATATAGAGATGACATTGGGGTACAACACTATTGTCGATAAATTAGTGAGGGACTACATGGCTAGGCGTTTAATTAAATATAGAGATGACATTGGGGTACAACACTATTGTCGATAAATTTGTGAGGGACTACACGGCTAGGCGTTTAATTAAATATAGAGATGACATTGGGGTACAACACTATTGTCGATAAATTAGTGAGGGACTACATGGCTAGGCGTTTAATTAAATATAGAGATGACATTGGGGTACAACACTATTGTCGATAAATTTGTGAGGGACTACACGGCTAGGCGTTTAATTAAATATAGAGATGACATTGGGGTACAACACTATTGTCGATAAATTAGTGAGGGACTACATGGCTAGGCGTTTAATTAAATATAGAGATGACATTGGGGTACAACACTATTGTCGATAAATTTGTGAGGGACTACACGGCTAGGCGTTTAATTAAATATAGAGATGACATTGGGGTACAACACTATTGTCGATAAATTAGTGAGGGACTACATGGCTAGGCGTTTAATTAAATATAGAGATGACATTGGGGTACAACACTATTGTCGATAAATTTGTGAGGGACTACACAGTTAAGCGTTTAGTTAAACGGCTGTATCGGGGTACTACACTACTGAAAAAAAGTGTTTCTTCGATAAAATTAAGCAGATTCCATTACACTATGCAACAAAAAAAAATATCCAAGGTGAAATATATGATTTCTTGTAGATAATTTGATACTGAATAAAAGTCCAGAACATAAAATTATCATAAATATCGTTAAAAATCGCGTTTATAGCACTATAAGAATGGTATATCTCCAAATCCTGACGTGCTAGAGCAACTTTATGTTCTGGGCTTCGATTCAACATCAAATAATCTACAAGAAATTATATATTTCACCTTGGATAAAAAAAAAGTTTTTTTTGTTGCGTAGTGTTATCATATAGACAAATTATTGAACTCGTTTTTATATAATACTAGCTTCTGCCCGCGACTTCGTACGCGGAACATGTCGCTTATGCCAGCGATAACGGGTCGTCAAAATTAAAGATCTTTCGGGTTGGGTTGGGTACGGGACGGGTTGCGCGAGACGATTCGAGATGTTTCAGATCTCTAATTATGTAGGTAAGTCAACAGGAAATGCCCATCAGACCAAACAACTTTTATCAAATTTCATTCCTATACATATTGCGATTTGCGTTGCGTGTGACTATGAAGACCCATTGTAAGTGTAAGGATTTATAAGATGAATTTACTTTTTACTTAGTCTCATAAGATCACGAACGAAACCATATCGAGTTTTAATACGACGGAGTTTCATAGACAATTACCCCCCCCCCCCTCCTTTTCACACCCGTTATGGCAGAATTTCCAAAAATCCTTATTGCGTCATTCTTAATTTCTAACCAAATAGCCAAATATAAATTTTAATGGAATTAGCTTCAAAACTGACGGAGTTTCTTACAAACTTACCCCCTCCTTTTTACCCCCTTAAAGAGCGAATTTCGAAAAAAAAATATAGCCCTTTATGTTATTCAGATATATAAGCTATATGTCTGCTAAGTTTCATCTAAATCCTTCCAGTGGATCCTGAGATTAGCGTGTGCAAACAGACAAACAGACAATTTTTTTTTCGAATTCTTACTCTTCTTTCAATTCCTAATAACCCTACATATTTTGTTTTGTAAAAATTTAATGTACAGACACGATTTTTTTACTGTGTTATTATGTGTATAGAAGATATATATTAGTATCATAAATCCCGTTTATTCGATCAACTATTAAAATAAAATAAATTAAACTTTTTAAATCTTCTTGCTATGTCTTTGATGCAAAATCAATTATTAATTAATTAAATAATAAATAATTATGCTCTGCGCCCCGTGCACCGATTACCACGCGCCCCACCATCCGCACGTCCCGCCATTCGAGTGAGTCCGGACATAGTATCATCGATATAAAATATGTACCGATATGTCACTGTGCGTATTAAAAATATTACTTCCCGAGGGAACTACTTCCCGTACCCAGATAAAAAGTAGCCTATGTTGTTCCTCAGGGTCTATTCTATCTCTGTACCAAATTTCATCAAAATCGGCTCACTGGTTTAGGCGTGAAAGCGTAACAGACAGACAGACAGAGTTACTTTCGCATTTATAATATTATTATTGTTATAGTAGGGATTTGTTCTGTAATAATAATTTAGCTAAATGTTAATATTGTATCAAAATAGTAAATCGATATACTATATTATAGGTTTAAATATAGACAAGTCTAGAAAAAGAAATAAATAAATGAATATTCGTGGAATTTACGATAAAATATACACTCTCCTTCCACCGCCTTCTTTTTGGGTAACTAAAACAACTCAATTTTGTTTTCAGTTTCGGGCAGATGTGTTCAGCAGAGCGTCGCGCGAAGGTGTCCCGCGCGGACCTGGCCCGCGCCTGCGTCGTCACCATCACCAACAACATTGGCTCCATAGCCCGCCTCTGTGCTTCCAACGAGAATATTGAAAGGGTAAGTAGGCTAATAAGCTCTTTAGTGTCTAAATACACTATGCCGAGGATACACGACCGAAGTTCGGCATGATTACGCCTGCAATGTTATTTGAAATACTGACACATTATCCGAAATTACGTTGCGTTATAGCGCACAGCCGAACTTCGGCCGGGCATAAGTTCAGCGGCAATTCGGCGGCATCGTATTCTGTAGAACACACATTATACGCGACCGAACACTGAATATACACACAAAATTGCGCAACTGAATTTCTGCCGCGTATGTTCGGCACTTATGGTGTGTCATATCAGCCGAATACGTTGGAACGTAAAATCAGCCGCGGAATTTCGGTCGCGTACGTTCGGCATAGTGTGTTTAGACACTTAAATAATCCTACTAATATTATAATGCGAAAGTTTGTGAGGATTTGTGAGGATATCTTTCACGTAAAAATAATTTATTGAGATGAAACTTTACAGTAATATTAGTTATACATCGGAATAACACATAGGCTCGATTTGAAAAAATCTATTAATTCTTGGGAAGCTATATGTACAGACGACAGCACATCAAGTTACCACAATCTGTCAAATTTCTCCAATAGATTTTCAACCTTATCACAATGTAGGTAGGTTAATGTTTGGTTGGTAAAATTTGACAGATTGGTATACGTTGACCTGCTTTCGTCTGTACACTATTCCCAAGTAAGATAAACTACTTTTTATTCAAGTGCAGGAACCAGTTCCCCTTGGACGCGGGTAAAATCGCTGGCAGAAGCTAGTAATATTAAAAACAGGAAAATATGGAATATGTTATTACTATTTCACCATAACCACTGAATGGATTTTAATGAAAATTAGCACTAATGTAGCTCATACATCGAATTAACTTACGGGCAATTTTTTATCTGTGCGCGAAAAATAGTTTCCTTAATTTTTCATGTAAGTTTGTACCCTAAAAGCATTTCCATTAATAACCAATTTGAAAAACCGGCCAAGTGCGAGTTGGATTCGCGCATGAAGGGTTCCGTACACACGTTTATTGTATTTGTTGTTATAGCGGCAACGGAAATACATCATTTGTGAAAATTTCAGCTTTCTAGTTATCACGGTTAATGAGATACAGCTTGGAGACAGACAGACAACGAAGTCTTAGTAATAGGGTCCCGTTTTACCCTTTGGGTACGGAACCCTAAAAACAATTTCACCGCCGTAGAAGCTACACCATTCCCACATCGGCTATATTTTACCCAAATGCGGGTAGTAGTGAATAATATATTATGCTTTTCTCCCCAGGTTGTGTTCTGCGGTAACTTCTTACGAGTGAACCCGCTATCTATGAAGTTGTTGTCTTACGCGATGTCGTACTGGTCGCGGGGGGCGCTCAAAGCGCTGTTTTTAGAGCACGAAGGGTAAGTTACTTTTACTGTCTTATTTACTGGGTCCCCAGCGAGGCCCACTAGGTCCAGAGCCTGTTGGGGCTGCGGAATTGTTCAAAAGAGTTACCGCGACCCAGGTACACAAAGGGCTCCCGAAGGAACACGGTAGGTTTTAGTCAGCAAGTATGACACTCCCTCACGCTGTCACCCACAGCGGGAGGGCTCATCTGATGATTTCCCATCGACAAAAAAAAAAGGGTATGCTGCTTAGGTGGTCGCATTGCTAATACTCCAAGATCTGATGATGGGAACATCATCATCAACATGGATACATCTTCTAGACCGAGCTAGAAGCTATAGCTTAAATAGCTAAAAGACTTTTTTATTGCTTTTTAGTTTTTAAGTCGTTTTTTTTTTTGTAAAACGTTTTTTGTTAATTACATCTAATCATTTTGTAGTTTTATTTATTTATTTTAATAGATAGATAGATCAATTAGTTTTAAAATATTATACAACGGATCTAAAAATCCATAAAGTATGCAAAATAATAATTTTTTCTTTAATAAAATTAAACACAGATTCCCTCATATTTTTAAAGACTCGTATTTTACAAGTAGCCACAAAAACCTTATTACATATTTTTATGTATTGTGCAGGTACTTCGGCGCAGTAGGGTGCCTGCTACACTTGGACTCGCGCTCCCGCCGGCGCAAAGCCTCCGCCGCCTCGCCCGCCGGCGCCGCACACAGCTGAGTACTGACTGACATGCACCGCACATACATACATACTAACCACAGTTTTAATATATGTAGAACAGTTGGGAAGCTACCTACTAACGTTCGTAACGTCACACTCACACACGCATGTGCATTGACGCGACAGTCAGTACTGACAGCACTGGTAAAGGTACATAATGCTCGTCAATGCGCATGCGTGTGTGAGTGTGACGTTACGAACTTTAGTAGGTAGCTTCCCAACTGTTCTATATTTAAACTGTGTACAAACATACCTTATATATATATATAAGATGTTCCAAAAATATCTGCCACAGCTTCAATGGAAGATAGTCTTGTGTATAGAGATCACATTAGTAGAAATAAATTATTGAAATAACCTAGCCGTTTTCCCCGGTTTCACTCGCATTCCGTGGGATTTACTGCCCGTACCCGGATAAAATATAGCCTATGTCACTCGTGGATAATGTAGCTTTTGAATGGTAAAAGAATTTTAAAAAGTGACATGATCCGCGAACGAAGTCGCTGGCAGAAGCTAGTACACAATACAATCTCCTATTGAAGCCGTAGCTGATATTATTAGAGTTCCTTAAATATGACGCCTGTATCCGCTCGCCCCATTTTTAATCTAGCCAATAAACTTGACAGTACTGTGAAAACGCTTTAATGAGTTGTTGAAAATATTAATGTTTTAAAGCAATAAAAATACGTATGTATGTCAATGTGCGGTTTTAAACAAAAGAACAATCAGAACGTGTTTTTTATATATAATTAAATGATAAAATCATATATTATTATAATTAAATATTGTCTAGAAAGCAGTTTTTATAGATATTTATTATTATTATTATATAATATGATGGTTGTTTATATTTTTGCAAAGACTTGTTGTTATTGAAAGGGATTTTGGTTGCAGCCCTTTTTGTTTTGGGTCCTATAGAATATGAATGAGGTCTAAAATAAAATAAACTTTCGGGTTATCCGTACGGTTTTTTACTGCGAGGCTAAATAATTGACAAATACAGGTACAATTGATGATACTTAAAACTTTTTAAGCGTATTTTCTTGAGAAAGCGCTGTAGCGTATCATCTCATAATGTCAACTTCTCAAAATGTCCACTTCTCACAATGTCAACTTCTTAAAATGTCAAATTCGCATAATGACTATTTCTTAAAAATGTCCACTTCTCAAAATGACAAACTCCCATAACGTCAACTTCTCACAATGTCAACTTCTTAAAATGTCAAATTCGCATAATGACATCTCCACGTAGTTTCTACTTTGACAGGGTAATTCGAATGTGGTAATAGGTATAGCCAGTTAAACATATACTAAGATGTATATTCAGGTAGATAGCTGAAGACTTAATTTTTACACAGTTATTATATTACTATTACTGTTGATTGATTACAAATTTTGTTTTTTTTTTTAAGTCTTCAGCTATCTACCTGAATATACATACCTCTTAGTATATGTTTAACTAACTATACCTGTTACCCCATTCAAATTACCTTGTCAAAGTAGAAACTACGTGGAGATGTCATATGCGAATTTTTCATTTTAAGAAGTTGACATTGTGAGAAGTTGACGTTATTAGAGTTTGTCATTTTGAGAAATGGACACTTTGAGAAACCTGTCTGTACGGTCAAAATCCTATGCCGTTTAAGATGTCAATATTGTACAGACAACAGCACATCAAGTTACCACAATCTGTCAAATTTCTTCAATGGATTTTCAGCCTTATCACAACAGTGGGTAGGTTAATGTTTGATTGGTAAAATTTGACAGATTCGTATACGTTGACCTGCTGTTGTCTGTACTAGTATTTTTTGTCAATTTTATGAAGCGGTGCCGCGCGGATAAATCCGTTAGTGTCAAAACGCCTTAACTATTCAAAGAGAACTTTGTTTTTTTACATAAAGAATATGACTTTATTTGAATTTATTCTGACAACTGATTTTAAATGAACACCATTTTAAAGTGACAATAAATAACATGTTTAATATCAGCGTTTTAGGATAATAGCATATTTATTAATAGTTTTTCGCTAAAGGGGCCATTTTATTTAGGTCCAGTTTCGAGGAAAAGTTATAGATAACAATCTAACAGATAATGTCATAGAAATGTTTTTAATATTGACTACTTTACTATGGCTTTAATATAATAATAGCGTCCTAGCCGATTGCCGGTCACGGCGGCTGTTCTCATATAAGGAGATCAGCCAGCGCAGGACATATTATAGTGCACAAGCATTTGCGCTGACACAGGTGCACACTATGGCTTTATCTGTTAGATATCTAGACTTTTATCTAAAATTGGACTTTAGTGTTCCTTGGTTTCTTAGTAGATGTCATTAATTCCTTTCGTTCGGAACCTTCGTTGAGCGGGCCCGACTCGCACTTGACCGTATTTCATTTTAGACTTTTGATATTTAGTATCATTCCTATTAAAAATAGTTTTATGGGCCTTAGGCGACACCTAGACGATATATTAAATTGCGCAACAAAAATATTGTGCAATAGCTAAAAAAAATTGCGCAATCTTCAATACTAATACTGTCATGTGCACAATTCGTAATATTTCGCAATTTTATTGATCGTCTAGGCTGCCCCTTAAGATGCGAAAATTGGAAAGAGAAAGAAAACTTTGTGCCTTTCCCGCTACCATATTGCAATTTTAAAATGTAGAGTAATAAAATTAATATATGTTAATATTTATTCTTATTTTAAAGGCTTTAAGAATCATTTTTGACTGTCGGCCACGGCGGCTGTTCTCATATAAGGAGATCAGCCAGCTGCGCAGGACATATTATAGTGCACAAGCATTTGCGCAGACACAGGTGCACTCCCTATTCCCTCACTCTCATAACCCGATGGGACGGCAATCCGACACGACCGGAGAGAGATCAGGCGCAGGACCGACATTAACATATTTAAATGATAAAGTGGTAATCAAAAATGAGTCTTAAACCTTTGAAATAAATATTAAAATTCATTGAATATAATGGCGAGATTCCCCCAAAATGTGTACGCTATGTCGCGAGTCCACAGCTAGCATGTTCGCGCACAAAGGTAGCAGTTTCGCGGACAGGTTACAAATGTTCGCACGCAGTGTGTTACTGTTTGCTAGAGCGAGTACACCAGGAGATACATTTGTGTGCGTCAGTGCCGCACACTTGTGGAATTTCGCCTTTTAAACGTTATAGTTTGTGAATTTGTATCTCTTAGCTTCCTTATAGCATTTATTTAGTTACTTTACCTTTATGTAGGACTCGAGAACCAAATGTAAACTTTTTTTGTAAACACGTAAGATCGAAAATTATATGATTCAGATATTTTTTTAGATTTTATAACAATGCTTACTGAATACACTGCGTTACACGATTTTGGTACCCGTTAAACTGATAGCTGGAATAAATAGGTAATGAGT
>NWSH02000011.1:117527-134401 GCA_002382865.2 Heliothis virescens
TTATTTTCGTCTATCTTTAATGCTCTGTATTTTCGAGAAAAGTACTCGCCATCGGGATTCATAGCCTTATTAAATGGATGAATCCAGTATCTTCTTTGCCGTTTATTTAAAACAGAGTAATGTCTTTTTAATAATAAATAAGCAATAAGTTTCTCACGATTGTCCATGGCAGAGACACGTCTATCCGCAATAAAAAATCACGAGGAACTGGTTACCCGACAATAACGCTCTTTTTCGCGACGCCGCAACGCCGCAACGCAAAACGCCGATTTTAGCGGCGCGGCGCCGCAACGCGGTTATGTGTTTCGGCCCTTAGTCCAACCCTCGCCTTGGCGATTGGGTTTTCTTTTTTAACTATATTTTTTTTAAAACCTAATGTCATGGGCGGCAAAATTGTCTTCCGCCCCGGGCGGCGTATAGCCACGCTACGCCACTGCTTCCACCATTGTGATAAGGTTGAAAATCTATTGCAGAAATTTGACAGATTGTGGTAACTTGATGTGCTGTCTGTACCTACCAACCCTCCTGTCGTCATTTATTTCCAAAAATAGGGGAACGTGCACTCAAAATGTAAAAATGCGTGAAATTGTATCCCTATTATCGGTTTTTGAGTTGAGAGGTTCCGTACAAGCAATTTGGTTTACCAAATGTCGGTTTTTATTTGGAAAAAAGTCAAAAGCTTTACATTTTTTTTCACAATTTAAATAAGGGCTCATGGCTAAGTATCAGTTACCGATCGATCATAAGGTTAAGCAACGCTTGGTGACCATCTTGTCATGACGAGTTCCTCCGTGTTTCGGAAGGCATGTTAAATTGCTCCCGGCTGTCATTTGAACATCTTTGGCAGTCATTACGAGTAGTCAGAAAGTAGAAAGTCTGACAATCAGTCTTACCAATATACCAATACATATAAAAAAGCTGTTAGTCATAGGTTATATGTGCTTCAAATCTCAACCGAAGCAAGGTAACCTCACTAGTATATATCTATTTATACCTACTAATATTATAAAGCTGAAGAGTTTGTCCGATTTGAAACATTCTTTCAGTGTTAGATAGCCCATTTATCGAGGAAGGATATAGGCTACTTTTTATCCGGGTGCGCCGAGTAGTTCCCACGGGACGCGGGTGAAACCGCTGGCAGAAGCTAGTAGGTTGTGCTTCAAATGTCAACCGAAGCAAGGTGACAACACTAGTATATATCTAATAACAAGTTATAGCGGTAAGCTCGCAAATTGTCACAAAGACAGGTGCCGCTAACGACTCAGAGTTATGAATATTATTTGTTCTTGTAAACATACGGGGGTTATTTGTGGACGTATACGTTGCGTTGTTAAAGTGACTACGGAACGCGGATAACTTTAATATGTAAGGCCAAAGCAGAACGCAGTGGAGAAGTTTAAAAATATGAAGTTTTATGTGGTTTGGTAGAAAAAAAAACTTTTTTTTCTACCAAACCACACTTGGTTGGCACTGGTTTGTTATATGAAAGCTCCCTATTTTTAGGATTCCGTACCCAAAGGGTAAAACGGGACCCTATTACTAAGACTTCGTTGTCTGTCGGTCTGTCTGTCTGTCTCCACGCTGTATCTCATTAACCGTGATAGCTAGAAAGCTGAAATTTTCACAAATTATGTATTTCTGTTGCCGTTATAACAACAAATACTAAAAATGAAGAAAAAAACTAAGGGGGGTGGGGTACGGAACCCTTCATGTGCGAGTCCAACTCGCACTTGGCCGGTTTTTTTAATTTTATAACAGTTTTATTAAAGCGGCAACAGAAATTGTATGTAGGCGTCACGTCACTCGCATTTTCAGCCGTCAATAATTTCGTAATTATTTGTGTAGATGAAAAACGAAAAAATACGTATGCAATATCTTTTTATAATCTAAAAGACGGACTAATTAGATTTTTTTAGTCGTCATGCCTATTCTGAAACTCTATTTGTTATTTAAAAACTTATCGTTTCTGAAGTCTGAGGCTGGGACAAGAGAGTGTAAAATTATTTTAAGAAATGTGAAAACCGTAGCGTACCTATTCTTTCAATGTAAATTTAGTTTTCACTAAAATCATTTGTCCTAATGGACGCAACACATTATAGTCCCGTATGTTTACACTTGAATATTATTTATTAGTTTAAGATATCTTTTGGTTTAACTTTATGTACAAACATAAACTATGACGCCATTTAATACGTGGCTAACTAGACCAGCATCGCGATCCAGATCTTCTTCTTATCTCACTCGCTGCAGGTGTAATCACCTAACAAGCGCTAGTGTCAGAGTGTACTCAAATCCGCCTGAGACGGCCTCTGACGTGGAATTGTAACAACCACTGCTACTGAGTAGCATTCTGTAGACGGCTTTACGTGCCCTCACAGCCACGGGGAGGCACACCGCCAACTTCTAGATTCCGGGCTGCTTTGTGAAAGTTTTTAAAACCCGCAAAGCGATTTCGGCCTGGCCCGGGAATCGAACCCGAGACCCGTGGCACGGCAGTCACGCTATGCGACCACTAGACCAACGAAGCAGATCAAACAGTAGTGAGATCTTAAATCTATTGCACTTTTTAGGGTTCCGTACCCAAATGGTATAACGGGAACCTATTACTAAGCCTCCGGTATCTGTCTGTCTCCACGCTGTATCTCATAAACCGTGATGGCTCGAAAGCTGGAATTTTCATGAATGATTTATTTCTATTGCCGCTATAACAAAAAATACAAAAAAAAAAACAATATTAAGGGGCTTCCCCGTACAATAAGCGTGGGAAAATACAAATTATAACTTTGTTTCATTCATATATTTGTATGAACAACAAAGTTAGTTTTTGCTGCCCGAAAAATGTTTGTATTTTGGCTAGTTGTAGGCAATAGATAGGAACGTTTATTTTTCATAGGTATATAATGGTAAGGTATGCTTGACTTCAGGCGCGAGTCCAACTCGCACTTGGCCGGTTTTTTATTAGGGTTCCGTAGCCGAATGGCAAAAAACGGAACCCTTATAGATTCGTCACGTCTGTCTGTCTGTCTGTCTGTCCGTATGTCACAGCCAGTTTATTCCGAAACTATTAAGACTACACCATTCAAACTCGGTAGGTAGATGTATTATGTCAACCGCTTTACGATTTTTATACAAAAATAATAATATTAGAAGGGGGCTCCCCATACATGGAACTGAAACAAAAAAAAATTTTTTTCGTCTAACCTACACTTGTGGGGTGTCTATAGATAGGTCTTTAAAAATGAGATTGAGGTTTCTAAAACCATTTTTTCTCAAAGTCAATCATTTCAGAGTAAGACACTTTCAAAGTGCTAAAATGTGTGTCCCCCCCCCCTGTAATTTCTAAACTACCAAAGTGAAAAATCTAAAAAAAATATATGTTATAGATCTTAATAAAAACTATCAACCAAAATTGGTTTGAACGAAATACAGTCAGTAGTTTTTGAGTTATAGCACTTTTTCAGTAACCGCAAACTATAACTTTGTTATTCATATAATGTTTGTATGAAAAACAAAGTTATTTTTTGTTAATACGTTTATTTTTCATAGATAATGGAATGGAACCCTTCGCGTGCGAGTCCGACTCGCACTTGGCCGGTTTTTTTGGACCCAACTTACCTATATCAATAACCGATCTTATTAAAAATGTCCGCATTCCCCCGGGGAGACATTACTACCCCTAATTGTGGGACTCCCCCGGTGACGTCACGCGTGCCGGACATTTATCAATATCAGTAGTGGTTGGGGGAAGAGGGGAGTTTAACTGTGGGATAGTTAAGTTAGTTTTTTTTTTTTTTATTTAAACCTTTATTATCAGGCAACTAAGGCCCATAGATATATGCCTTAAACTAACATACATATGGAATATACAGAGTCTTGTTAGTAGATATAACTTAAATCTATGTTAGTATCACTTCCTATGCACTACGTCACTGTGCGCTCGAGTGGCACTTGTCCGCGGAAGCGACGGAATACAACGTCCTGTGGCCAGAAGTTCTCGTCCAACACGAGGTGCAGGAAACATGTGGGCACTCGCACCACGAACGCCTTGAAGTTGGCGTTATGGCGCGACTCCAGCAGCTGCACTCTCGGGGCGTACTTCAACTTCTGACGCACGTACTCCACAATGTCCTCCGCCTTAGTGGTGTAGTGTAGGCGGGAGATGTACACCGGGGTGTTCGGCTTTGCAGCACGGATTTTGATGTTGGTCTCCGCGAGTTTGAGGTTGGTTTGCTATGAAAATTGTGTAGCATCTAACCGAGTATTATAAACTAGCTTTTGTCAGCGGTTTCACCCGCGTCCCGTGGAAACTGTTCGGTGCACCCGGATAAAAAGTAGCCTATAGCCTTCCTCGATAAATGGGCTATCTAACACTGAAATAATTTTTCATATCGGACCAGTAGTTCCTGAGCTTAGCGCGTTCAAACAAACAAACTCTTCAGCTTTATAATATTAGTATAGAAGTATAACTCAAAATGACATGACCGAACATCAAACTGCTATCCATTTACAAAACTGACAACCTACCTATATATCTAGGTATCCTGAACACAGGAATTTTCAATTTGACCACAAACTCCTACAATAGGGTTGGCGCGGATATATCCGACACTGCGGACATCCGAGACGCGGATAAAACAGAAAAAGAACCGCTTTGTGAATCGAGTTTTTGACCGTTTTTTGTTTTATTGTCATTCGTTTTAAATCTATTTAATTGAGCTTTGATATGTGGGAATATTGTCTACTAGCTTCTGCCAGCGGCTTCGCCCGCGTAAAACTTAAAATTGTTTTTCCCGTTCCCGTGGGAATAGCGAAAAATCCTTTCTTATCTCGCGTGAGAGTCTTAAGATGAACCTCTGTGCAAAATGTCAGCTTTATAGGTTCACGGGTTTGGGCCCTGCGTTGATGAGTCAGTGAATGAGTCAAGACTTAGATTTTTATATGACTGTATAGAAGATGTTTTACGTATAAAAGTGGGTGTGAGAGGCTTCTTAAATACTTAAATTTCTTAAATCTTGATATGACTTTATTTAAAAACACAGTTTAAAAAGAAAATGGACTAGGTACATAGTAGTTCCACTTCTGGGTTGGCCTTAAATTGTTTTGTAGGAACCTTCACAAAGCAGCCCGTAGTGTGTTTGTTGTCGGTGTGACACCCCCGTGCCTGTGAGGGCACGTAAAGCCGGCTACAGAATGCTACTCAGTAGCAGTCGTTGTTACAATTCCACGTCAGAGGCCGTCAGGCGGATTTGAGTACACTCTGACACTAGCGCTTGTTAGGTGATTAAACCTGCAGCGAGTGAGATAAGCTACTAATATTATAAACCCAAAAATATATATGGATGTTTGTTTGTCTCTTTCACGCAAAAACTACTGAATAAATTTCGATGAAACTTTGCAGTATATATAGCAGACTAACGTATAGGCTACTTTTTATCCATGTGCAAGAAAGCGTTCTCTCGATACGAAACCGCGGGGAAGTAGGTATATATTCAAAATATTTATCCGCAATGTGCCAACCCTAATTCAGATTTAGTTAACGTTCGGTAATTGGAAATTGTTCCCCAGTGACGTCATCCCGTCTACTAAACGAGTTTATGTTCCCTTAACTAACTAACATACATACATACATGCATAATAGATACACAGTTAAATTGAAATCGCGACAGAATTCAATCGCATACACTTCGTCATCTCATCACACTATCTAAACTAGGTCTTCTTCTTATCTCACTCGCTGCAGGTTTAATCACCTGACAAGCCCTAGTGTCAGAGTGTACTCAAATCCGCCTGACGGCCTCTGGCGTGGAATTATATTCGACTGATACTAAATAGCATTCGAGGACGCCGGCTTTACGTGCCCTCCCAGGCACGGGGGTGTAACACCGCCAACTTCCAAACTCCAGGCTGCTTTGTGAAAGTTTCTAAAACCCACAAAGCGATTTCGGCCTGGCCCGGGAATCGAACCCGAGACCTGTGATCGGCAGCCGCGCTATGCGACCACTAGACCAACGAGGCAGACTAAACTAGGTAATTTAAATACATATATAAAACTGACTGACTGACTGACATAGTGATCTATCAACGCACAGCCCAAACCACTGGGAGGATCGGCCTGAAATTTGGCATGCAGGTAGATGTTATGACGTAGGCATCCGCTAAGAAAGGATTTCCCGAAATTCCCATAGCTAGTAAGAATATAATAAAGAGGATTTTTTTTGTTAGTTTGTTTGTAGGTACCCTAAACGTGCCGAAACTAAATACTATTATGCGGGTGAAAACGCGAGGAATAGCTATTCGATTATAAAATACTAACTGTTTTCCTAAGGTTTCACCCGCGTTCTGTGGGACAAAATATAGCCTATGTCACTCGGGGATAGTCTAGCTATCCAACGGTGAAAGAATTTTCCAAATCGGTTTAGTAGTTTCAGAGCCTATAAGGTACAAACAAAAAAAACGATTTCCTCTTTATCATGTTAGTATAGACAAGCTATTCCCTATGGTTATGCCCGCGTCCCATGGGTACAACTCTGCGCACCCAGATAAAAAGTAGCCTACTTAGCCATAGCCTTCCTCGATAAATGGTCTATCTAAGGCCGGGTTGTTCGATTCAACTATAACCTAACCTTAACCGGCCGTTAAATGGCCGCCCATTGGTTACACAGCTGTCACGTCAAACATTTGACCAATGGGCGGCCACTGACGGCCGGTTAAGGTTAGGTTATAGTTAAATCGAGCAACCCGGCCTTACACTGAAAGAATTTCATTACTCAAATCAACATTATCGCGTACAAACAAACTCTTCAACTTCATATTGTTAGTATAGATTACTTTTACCCAAATGCGGGAAATATTTCCCTCGGGCTAAGTTCAACCGTTCGAAAATCATAGCTATCGTTTTAAAATCAACTGTATCTACACAATACAATGCAACCAGTATCTAAAGACACAATTGGGCGTAACAAATGCTGCTCGTTATCGTCTCACAATCGGCACGGGAGCGGCACGCGGTCGGCACGCGATCGACACGTGTGCGCTTTACGTGGGGTCAGAAAATCTTGTTAATTTTCCAAGCAAATGTCGTATTTTGTTTGTCTATCTATATGTATACTAATATATAAAGAGGAAAGATTTGTATGTTTGTTTGTAACGAATTTGCTCAAAAAGAAACAAACAGATTTTCATTTTTTTTTCACTGTTTTGAAGTTAGACTATCTTCGAGTAACATAGGTTATATTTTGCCCGGGTACGGGAAGTGGTTCCCACGGGTAGTTTTTAAGGGTTCCGTACCCAAGGGTAAAACGGGTCTCTATTACTAAGACTACGTTGTCTGTCTGTCTATCAGTCTCCACACTGTATCTCATAAACCGTTCTAGCTAGAAAGCTGAAATCTTCACAAATGATGTATTTCCATTGCCGCTACAGCAACAAATACTAAAAATTAAAAAAAGTAAATATTAATGGGGGGGCCTTCATACGATAAACGTGTGAACACGCTAATTATAAGTTTGTTATTCATATTTTTATATCTAAAACAAAGTTATGGTTTGCGGCCCGAAAAATGTTTGTATTTTTGCTGTTTATAGGTAATAGACACGTTAATTTTTCATAGATAATGGTACGGAACCCTTTGTGCGCGAGTCCAACTCGCACTTGGCAGGTTTTTTGGATCAC
The DNA here is from genome assembly GCA_002382865.2 of Heliothis virescens. Taxonomy (NCBI): domain Eukaryota; kingdom Metazoa; phylum Arthropoda; class Insecta; order Lepidoptera; family Noctuidae; genus Heliothis; species Heliothis virescens. The sequence goes on from NWSH02000011.1 coordinate 125,199, forward strand.
GCATGTATAACTCAGGAACTACTTGCACCAATTTGAAAAATATTACAGCACTTTATAGCCCATTTATCGAGGAATACTATAAGATACGTTCTACTTAGCTACACATAACAGTTCTAATAGTACAAAATAAAGAAACACACATTCAAAAGAATCGGCAACATTTTTAATTACTGAACAAAAAACTTCCCTCCAAAATTGTGCAACTTTTTACAACATTCCAGTAACAAACTTCGTCCCCAAACTTCAGAGCGACTTCCAAACATTCTTTGAAAGTCGTTAGACTTTAAAATTTACGATATCGAATAGAAGGACAGAGGAATTTTGTGATATTACATACTTCAGTGATAGAAATTTGTTACAGAGCCATCTAGTTTCAAATTTGAGTAACTGGACAGTTAGAAATTTTATGGCATACTTTAGCTTCTGCCGCGGTTTTAGCCACTTCCTGGGAGGACTACTTCCTGGTTCTGGATAAATAGTAGCCTATATGTTAGTCTGATGTATAAGCTATATAATTGTAAAGTTTCATCAAAATCCGTTCAGTAGTTTTTGCGTAAAGCCTATCTGATCTCCATAATTAAATACTCCTTAGTAAGACTGGTTGTCAGACTTTCTGGCTTCTGACTTTTGACGGTAGTAAATAAAGTTCAAAAAAACATAAAAAATAAGACAGTCAAGTGCGAGCCGGACTCACGCACGAATAGTTCCGTACAAAAAACTACATTTCTTGTATGGGAGCCCCCAAAATTATAATTTGATAATAGTTTTTAGTATTTTTTGTTATAGCGGTAACAGAAATACATCATCTGTGAAAATTTCAGCTCTCTAGCCTTCTAGGTGTTAGAAAGTTTTAGAAAGAAGGAACCGTAAAAAGTCTAAAATTAAAGTTTGACTTACCAACTCAAAAAGAAAAAATCCAATCAGTTGTCACTATGAAATATCACTTTACACTCTCCTTAAAAATATTTTGAAAAAACACTGTTCCACAATAGTTACAATAAGTTCCAAAATGTCCATTTTTAAACCTTTGTAAGATCTTACTATTCTTTAACTGCAGAAATCAATGTTCTGTCTATCTCTGGATTTGCTTACTATTGATAGAATTCTGACATTAACCCCATACAAGTAATGTCAAATTCCCATCTCTGGTAAGCAAATCCAGAGTTAGATAGGTTATTGGGAATGGCCGTTAGTAGATAACACACGCTTTATTTGTTATTTTAAACTAAAAGTAATTCAACTAGGTTTTAAACAATCGACAAAAATAAGTTATTACTTTCTAGTTTCCAAAAAAAAAAAATTTGACGAAACACACGACACAGTTTTTCAAACTTTTTTTTTCACTGTTTTTAAAGTATTCTTACTTTTTACCACGAATTCCACAATACACTTTTTCAAAATTAAAAAAAAAATCTCACTCATACAAAATATTTTTTGTAAACTTTTTTTTTTATTATTTTTAACACAATTTTTTTTTATTTTGCAAATTACGTTATATTTAAATTTTATAAATAAATACGTATTTGTTGCCACAAGACCTCTTGGTCCCTCTATTATTAAACCACGACTGGTTATAGCAAATGTATTCGACGCAATGGCATAGCTATTGAAAAGGGGGAGGGAAAATAAATAGGGTGGTTGCAATTGGATCAAAGATTTTTTTTGTACGCAGTTTTGAGATTTCAAATATAGGTATTTTCTTAATTTGTTTTTTTTTGGTATATTTTTTTTAAGCCGATTTTTAAAGGAGAAGGTTTTCAATTCGGATGTGACTTTTTTTTTAGTTTTTCATACGATTGGGTCGATTTAGATGCTGTTCTAAGACAAAGTCAAAATCTGTACCTATAGTAATTTTTTATTTTTTTTTGGATGGATATTGTGGTTTGTCTAAAAACGATTTCATGTATTTTTTTCATGTTTTCTTACGGAGTAAAACAAAGACGTCAAAAATTACTTTGATGTATATTATTACCATGCATGATAAGATAACGCCTCATATTACTGTTAATTTAGATAAAACATAGAAAAAAACATTTTATATTTGAATTTGCTGTTTTCCCGCGGTTTCACCTACCCGGCAAAAACGTAGCGTATATTACTCGGGAGTAGTCTAGCTTTCCGACAGTGAAAGAATTTTTAAAATCGGTTCAGTAATTCTGAGACTTAAGGGGTACAAACAAACAAACAAACTCTTCAACTTTATAATATTAGTATAGATAGATAGTATATTACCCGCTCCAATCGAAATTATCTTAAGCATAGACAATGTATTCTATCAAAAAGCCGTAAATCTCAATAGAGATCAATTGAGGTTTTCCGTTCCGAAGCTGGATATAACGTATTTACGAGATAATATTAATTTTGTAAAACCCGCATTCTTGCCTATAATTGTTTTAACCTCGATACTTAATAAAATGTAGATGTATACCTATTGCCAAGTTTCATCAAAATCAATCCAGTAGGTACTTAGTCTTAACGTGAAGAAGTGACTATTATCAACACATTTTTTGTTATTAGAGTGTCTATAGAGTTTCTTGCCGGTTCTTCTCCATGAGACCCACTTCTTTGAACCGTGCAACTAGCTTGACTTTTCATAAGAGCTTTTATAGGCCTATATTTGAAATATTTTTTTTAGAGTTGTTTTTGTAACAAATATACACCTATATAAGTTTACTTATGTATTTACTTAGAGACAATATTAGTAGGATGATTGATTGCTGCAGAGTTTATTGAACGCGCTAATATCAAGAACTATTGGATTGATTTGAAAATTTTCTTCTGTGTTACATAGTCCATTTATTTAGGAAGGCTATGGGCTACGTTTTATCCGGGTGCGCGGAATATTTCCCACAAGACGCGAGTGAAACCACTAGCGGAAATTAGTCTTCTATACATATAAAGATTAAAGTCNTAATTTTTAGTATTTGTTCTTATAGCGGCAACGGAAATACATCATTTGTGAAGATTTCAGCTTTCTAGCTATCACGGTTTATGAGATACAGCCAGACAGACAGGCAGACAACGCAGTATTAGTAATAGGGTCCTGTTTTACCCTTTGGGTACGGAACCCTAAAAATCAAAATCCTGACACATTCACTGACTCACCAACACAGGGCCCAAACCCGTGAACCTATAAAGCTGACATTTTGCACAGAGGTTCATCTTAAGACTCTCACGCGAGATAAGAAAGGATTTCCCGAAATTCCCACCGGGAATGGAAAAAAACGGGATTTAAAGTTTTACGCGGGCGAAGCCGCTAGCAGTTAAAATATATAGAAAGAGAAAAAAATATATACCTTACCTCTTCTTTGACGCCACGTTGTGTGTTGTAAAGCTTGTTTTAAAATCTGAAACAAAACAAAAGTATTAATTTAATACTTTTCTTGAACTGTTAAAAACTTACTCTGTAATGACGTCATTAATAAATTGACAGTAGCTCCAAATATATTATGCATGCGTGCATCGGAGAGCACGTTAATGTCGGTCCTGCGCCTGACCTCTCTCCGGTCGTGTCGGATTGCCGTCCCATCGGGTTATGAGAGTGAGGGTGCCGGGAGTGCACCCACGGACGTAGCTATAGCTTAGACAAGGGGGGGGTTCCCAAAATAAAAAACAGAGCTTTAACGCCAATTTAATCTATCATTTACAAATTAAACATTGCCTGCAACTATAACGCGCAAGTGTAGTCGCAGGTAATCTATAATATATGTATAACTTAGGTTACCCTAAGTCAGTGGCGGCGCTAGACCGAATGTTTAGAGTTCGCGAAGCCCTTGTTGCCGTGGCCGGAGGTTGATTGGGTTGTCACACAATTTTGGGACCTAATGTATAATTTATGAAGTAAAGAAGTAGAAACCAGAAAATATGAATGCGCGAGCGAAGCGAGCGCGAAATTTTTCCAGCTCGACGTGTAAACATGGAAAAAAAGGGCGCGAGTGCGATTTAGTTTTGTTGTTTTAGATTAAATCACAAAAATGTATCCTATTAATTTTGTAAAGCTGAAATTGCCGCCATTTGTTTTAGTTAATTTGTGGGGGCATAAGGTAAACAAAAATACAGATTATGTCATATAAATGCGCGAGCGAAGCGAGCGCGAAATTTTTTTATCTGTTCGAGGATTAAACGTGATTGGCGAAACGAAAATTGGTAGGTAACTAGTTTTTCTGCGAGGCCCCCTCAAGCGCGAGGCCGTCGGCCGTCGCCGACGCCTAGCGCCGCCTCTGCTCTAAGTAGGTGCCTTTAAAGAAAGTTATATGTAACTAGCCGTTTTCTCGCGGTTTCACTCGCATCCCGTGGGAATTACTGCCCGTACTCTGTTATTACAATATATGAAACCAATTTTAATAGACACAATTTGGGCGTTAAAATGCTGCTCGTTATCGTTCACATCGGCACGGAGCGGACAAGCGGTCGCTAGCGGATCTGAAACAGTGTATAGCGCTTTTACGTGGGTCAGATAAATTTGTTAATTTCCAAGCAAATGTTTTTGTATTCTATATCTTGTCCTTCTATATGTATACTAATATAATAAATTCTTGAGGTAAGATTTGTATGTTTGTTATGTTAAAGAATTTGCACAAATTTAAAAGAACATACAGTATTTCATTTTTTTTCCATGTTTTGAAGTTAACTATATCTTCGAGTAATTTAGGTTTTTTATTTAGTGCCAGTGGGTTACGTGAAGTGGTTCCAACGGGTTAGTTTTGTAGGTTCCGTACCCTAGGGTAAAAGGGTCTTATTCTAAGACTACGTTTGTCTGTCTGTCTATCAGTCTTCAATACTAAAAGTTAATCTTAATTTTTAAAGTGTGCACATAGTTTTATTATTATCTAGTTATTCTCTTCCCATATTCTTTTCTTCACATTTTTAAATATATCTAGCAAAATTAAAAAATTAATTCTCAATAAACCGTTCTAGTTAGAAAGCTTGAAATCTTCAAATGATGTATTATTGCCGCTAGAAAGTCAACAAATATAAAAATTAAAAGATGAAATTTAATAGGGGGGCCTTCATACGCTGAAACGTGTGAACAAGCTATTATAAGTTATGTTTATTCATATTATTTTATATCTATAACAAATAAGTTATAAGGTTTGCGAGAACCGAAATGTATTTATGTATTTTTGATGTTTATTTTAATTTCAGGTATTTGAACGTTATATTTTTTTCTAGTGTATAATGGTACGTGATACCTTTGATTGCGCGAGTCATCTCGCACTTGGACAGGCTTTTTTGGATCACGCATGTATAACTCAGGAAACTATATAGACATCCAATTCTGAAAAATATACAGGGCATTTATAGATCATTATATCGAGGAATACTATATAGATACGTATCTACTCTTTTTACTTATCAAAGTTTAATAGTTATAAAATAAAGAATTCAACCCATTCAATATTAAGAAATTCGGCAACATTTTTAATTACTGAACAAAACACTTCCCTCCAATAATTGTAGTGCTACTTTTTATCAACTTCCAGTTACACAAAACTTGTCCCAAATACTTAGTAGGTGACTTTCCAAAAAAATTCTTTGATAATGTTCGGTTAGACTAATAAAATTTACGATTATCGTTTTTTAGAAGGACTTGAGGAATTTTGTGATCTTTAATATTTTTTATTCAGTGATAGAAACTTTGTTAAAGACCATCTAGTTTCAAATTTTTGAGTAATGGCAGTTAGAAAATTTTATAGGCTTTTTACTTTACTTTGCCGCGGTTTTTTAGCTTTTACTTTTCCTGTGAGGTACATAAATCCTGGTTCTGGAATTATAGTACCTATTTTATGTTAGTCTGATGTATATAGGCTATATAAATTGTATAAGTTTTCATAAATCCGTTCAGTTTAGTTTTTGCGTAAAGCTATTCTGATTTCCATAATTAATATCTTAGTAAAGAATGGTTGTCTAGACTTTCTGGAGTTCTGAATTTTGACGTGGTAGTACATTTTTTAAGTTCAAATAAAATATAAACAAATAAAGAATCAAGTGCGATTTGCCGGACTAGCACAGAGCACAATAGTTCCGTTTATTTAAAACACATTTCTTGGTATGTGGAGACCACCAAGATTTATACATTTTGGTTTCATAATAAGTTTTTTTAGTTTTTTTTTTGATTATATGAGAGATACTTTAGAATTATAAATTCATATTCTGTTGAAATTTTTCGCTTCTAGCCTTAATCTAGTGTGGTTGAAAGTTTAGAAAGAGGAACGTAAAGTCATAAAATTAAAGTTTGACTATACTTACTTCAAAAGATAAATAAATCCAATCAGTTTGTCCTATGAAATATCTATTTACTCTCTTATAAAAATATTTTGAAAAAACATACTTCTGTCCACATTATAGTTACTTATAAGTTTTCCAAATTGTCCATGAGTTTTTAATATTTTTGTAAGATCTATACTAATTCTTTAAACTGCCAGAAATCAATTGTTCTGATTCTAATCTCTGGATTTGCTTATTTTTTTATTGGTTAGAATTTCTTGACATTATTAACCATAACAAGTAAATGTCAAATTCCAATTACTCTCTGGTAAAGCAATTTCATAGAGTTAGATAGGTTATTGGGAAATGGCCTTAGTAGATATAGCAAACGCTTTATTTGATTATTTTTAAACTAAAGTAATTCACTAGGTTTTATTTTACATCGACGAAAAATAAGTTTTTCTTTCTAGTTTCCAAAAAAATTAATTTGAGAACACACTACACAGTTTTTCAATACCTTTTTTTTATCACGTGATTATTTAGTATTCTTATTTTTACCGAAGAATTTCACATACACTTTTTCAAAATTAAATAAAAAATCTCAACTCATTACAAAATATTTTTTTGTAAAACATTTTTTTTTATTATTTTTACACATATTATTTTTTTTTTATTTTTGCTTTTATTACGTTATAATTTATTTTTAAATCAATTTACGTATATTGTTGCCACAATGAACATCCTTTTGTGTTCCTCTATTTCTTAAACCACTGATGGTTATAGCAAATTGTAATTCGACGCATGGCATAGCTATTAAAAGGGGAGGGAAATAATAGGGGTTGGTTGCAATTTGGATCAAGATTTTTTTTTGTACGCATGTTTTTGAGATTTCAAATATAGGTTTTTTTATCTTGTTTTTTTTGGTTTTTTAATTTTTTTAAGCGATTTTTAAAGGAGAAGTTTTATTCGGACATGTGACTTTTTTTTTAGTTTTTCATACGATTGGGTCGATTTAGTGCTGTTTAATTCAAATAAGACAAAGTTAAAATCTGTTTTACATAATAGGTAATTTTTCATTTTTTTTGGAATTTGGATATTGTTGGTTTATATGTCTAAAACGATTTTCATGTATTTTTTTTCAACAAATTGTTTTTTCTTACGGGAGTAAAACAAAGACGTGAAAAATTACTATTGATTTGTAATATTTATTACCATGCATTGTTTATAAGATACGCTCATTTACGTTTTTTAATATTTAGATAAACTGAAAATAATTATTTTATATTTGAATTTTGCCTGTTTCCCCGGGTTTCACATGCCTACCGGGCAATTACGTAGCGTATATATAATTTGTTTAGTAGTCTACTTGCTTTTTTCCGACAGTGATGAATTTTTAAAATAGGTTTTAGGTGGATTTTGAGACTTAAGGGTCAAACTAAACACACTCTTCAACTTTATAATTTAGTATTTGATATGATAGAATATTTTATCTTTTTTAATTTATAGTCCATATGAAATATATTTAAGCATAGACATGTATTCTTATAACAAGCGTAAATTATAGAGATAATTGGGATTTTCGGTTTCGATGTGATTATTATTTTACGAGATTATATTAAATTTTGGTAAACCGCATTTCTTGCTATAATTGTTTAAACTCGTTTTATTAAAATCGTGATTGTATACTATTGCCATTTTTTCAATCATCATCCAGTGGGTTTTTTAGTCTTAACGTGGAGTGATATTATCAACACATTTTTTGTTTATTAGTAGTGTCTATATGAGTTTTTGCCGGTTTTCTCCATGAGAACCTTCTTTTGAACCGTGCATTTCTAGCTTGACTTTTCAATAAAAGCTTTTATAGGCCTATATTTGAAATATTTTTTTTTAGAGTTGTTTTTGTAACAATATAACACCTATATAGTTTACACTCTTTTTATTGTATATTATTAGAGAAATATTAGTAAGGATGATTGATTGCTGAGAGTTTTTTGAAATCGCGCTTAATATATTGACTAATTGGATTGAATTTGAAAAATTTTTTCTTCTGTGTTAAATAGTCATTTATTTAGATAATGAAGGCTATGGGCTCGTTTTTATCCGGTGCGCGGGTATATATTTCACAAGACGTCGAGTGAAACCACTAGCGGAATTAGTCTTCTAATACATTAATTTGATTAAAGATACTGACTCATTCATGACTTCATCACGAGGGCAACCGTGAACTATAAGCCGACATTTTGCAGCAGAGGTTCAATTTTAGACTCTCAATTGAGCGAGCATAGAAAGGATTTCCGAATTCCCCGGGAAACGGAAAAACGGGATTTTATAGTTATTACGGGGTCGAAGTCGCTTTGCAGTTATAAAATATATAGAAAGAGAAAATATATAGGTTATTACCTTTCTTTTGAAACCAGGCCCAACGGGGGTTTTGGGGAGTGTGTTGTAAGCTTGTTATTAAATTGGAAACAATACAAAAGTTTATTAATTTTATATTTTTCTGAATTTCTGTTTAAAACTTACTCTGTAATGAGTATGAATAAATTGACAGATATCTTCATTATTTTTAGGCATGCGTGCATGGAAGATTGAACGTTAATGTTTTCGGTTCTGTCGAATGACCTCATCTTCCGTCGTGTCGGATTGCCGTCTGGGATTTAAATGAGAGTAGAGGTGTGCCGGGAGTGCACCACGGCCGTAGCTTGCTATGACAAGGGGGAGGGTTAAATAAAAAACAGAGCTTTTAACGCATTTTTTCATATAATTTACATAATTACAACATTGTGCAACTATATTAACGCTTCGCAGTGTGATGCGAGGCAGTTTATCTATATATATGTATTATTGTTATTTTTAGGGTTTTACCCTATTTTTGTCAGTGGCGGCGCTATTGACCGAGTGTTTAGATTTACGCGAGCCTTAGTTGCCTAAGTGGCAGGAGGTTAGATTGAGGTTTTCATTATGATGCAATTTTTGGGACTATGTATAATTTAAAT
>NWSH02000011.1:134426-149526 GCA_002382865.2 Heliothis virescens
AAAGAAGTAGAAACCAAAAAATATGAATGCGCGAGCGAAGCGAGCGCGAAATTTTTCCAGCTCGACGTGTAAACATCGAAAAAAAAGGGCGCGAGTGCGATTTAGTTTTGTTGTTTTAGATTAAATCACAAAAATGTATCCTATTAATTTTGTAAAGCTGAAATTGCCGCCATTTGTTTTAGTTAATTTGTGGGGGCATAAGGTAAACAAAAATACAGATTATGTCATATAAATGCGCGAGCGAAGCGAGCGCGAAATTTTTTTATCTGTTCGAGGATTAAACGTGATTGGCGAAACGAAAATTGGTAGGTAACTAGTTTTTCTGCGAGGCCCCCTCAAGCGCGAGGCCGTCGGCCGTCGCCGACGCCTAGCGCCGCCTCTGCTCTAAGTAGGTGCCTTTAAAGAAAGTTATATGTAACTAGCCGTTTTCTCGCGGTTTCACTCGCATCCCGTGGGAATTACTGCCCGTACCCGGATAAAATATAGCCTATGTCACTCGTGGATAATGAAGCTTTCGAATGGTGAAAGAATTTTTAAAATCGGTCCAGTAGTTTTTGAGCCTATTCATTACAACCAAACAAACAAACAAAGTTTTCCTCTTTATAATATTAGTATAGATGTATGTATTGCAATATTTGTTTCTGTTGGACATGTAAGACAGATATGAATGGGGGGTGTCCGGACACCCAAAACACCCCCCTTATATACGTCCATGAGTGCACCTGTGTCACAGCTAATGTGCAGCCACTATAATATGTCCTGCGCAGCTGACTGATCTCCGCGATATGAGAACAGCCGCCGTGACTGATAATTGGCTAGGACGCCATCATATATTATGTTAAATATCAATCTCTAATCGGTTATAGAAATCCGTTGCAAATGAACTGGAATAGCACAGACTATATTTCAATACTGCCTAAGTATTTCTCTCAATAACGCGCAAAAAATATCAAAAACAGCGCTAAACCTTAACGAACTCCCATTTAAAAACTTTTGCAAAATTAAATGGAAAAACATCGTTAATTTACCACAAAACCGAACCATTATTTATAAGAACTGCAGTTACTTTTAAAACTAAACTATTTTTAAATAAAAGTAAATGAAAGGGCAGCCATTATGCCTAGCTTGAATGAAACTGTTTTAAATTTTTTTTTAATTAAAAAACTTTTGAGGATTTCTATGAAAAGAAGTCTCTTAATGTCAGTGGTTTTCAAAGTTTAAGTTTAAAAAAAATGATTTTTATCTGACTGTGGCAAAAGAGAAAGAAGGTTTATGTTTGTTGATGAATAAAGTCTATTATATTCTCAGTGATGTAATAATTGTACGAGTTGGGAATATATTACTCTAATAGGTACTATTCTGCATTGAAACTTGGTCGCATAATTTATACGTAGAACCAAGTTTCATCAAAATCCAATCAGCAGTTTTTGATCAGACAACAAACATACATACACCCTTACACATTTTCGTTACCATTTTTGTTCACAATAAACAAGCAAAAGAAATAAAATAACCCTTTTATTAAAATCAACTTCAACTTTGAGAACCTCAGACCAGAAGTCAGTGAATTTAATGAATCGCAAGTTGCAATAAAAACGGTCAAGTAAAACTTTATCTTGCAGAGGGTTCCGTAGTTTTCAACGTAAAATTATAATATAATAAAGCTAAAGAGCATTGTTTGTTTGCTTTAAGACAATAATCTCAGGAAATATGGGCACTGGCTTCTACCAGTGGTTTCACCCGCGTCCCGTGAGAACTACTCGGCGCACCCGGATAAAAAGTAGCCTATAGCCTTCCTCGATAAATGGGCTATCTAACCCTAAAAGAATTTTTGAAATCGGTCCAGTAGTTTCTAAGATTAACGCGTTCAAACAAACAAACTCTTCAGGTTTATAATATTAGTATAAGTAGATATGTCAAAAATGCTTTCAGCTAGCCCATTTATCAAGAAAAGCTAAAGGCCTTTTTATCCGGGTGCGCAGAGTATATAAGCCAACTATATTGGAGTTGGCTTTCAGTGTAACAGATGCAGCTGAGTACCAGTGTGTTATAGAGCGACTGCCTATCTGATCTCCTCAACCCAGTTACCTAGTCAACCCCTAAGTAAAACTGGTTGTCAGACTTTCTGGCTTCTGACTACCCGTTAACGACTGCCAAAGATGTTCAAATGACAGCCGGGACCCACCAGTTTATCGTGCTTTGCAATCCATGCTGTCTATGATAATATGTAGGTATACCAATTTTGGAAGATATAACAAATAGTTGGTATGTTATAAAACTGGCTGTATCCCGTGGTTTCACTCGCGTCCCATTACTCCCCATCATCATCTTTCTGCCCTTATCCCAATTTATTTGTGGTCAGCGCAGCATGTTTTCTTCTTCCACACTCTTCTATCTGCCGTCGTCTCACAAGTAACATTCTTCCTAGCCATATCGACTATCACACAATCCATCCATCGTTTCTTTAGTCGTCCCCTTCCGCAATGTCCATCCATATTCTTGCTCAAAACCTTCCTCACAACATGATCCTCACTCCTCCGCATCACATGCCTATACCATGCCAGCCGGGTTCCACATAGAAATGAATGTAATAGCCTAATGTCACCCGGGGATAGTGTTGGTTATAGGGATAGCTAGCTTAGTGCACCAAAAATCGTTCAAACGTAGTATAAAAATTCCGTCTCCATTTCTAAACACCACAGATTAAAAACTTCTTCAATACCCAGCGTCAAATAATCACAACCATTTTGCATTCAAAACAGCGCCAAAATTGTCAAAACAAAAAGTTTTCGACAACTCATTAGGAGACTTGCTAAAATATGTAAATGTGCTAAGTTTAGCAAAACGTGTTTCTAACTTAATTACAGCCGTTTTGTAATTATGTCGTAACAGACGGACAGACAAAAAACCGGCCAAGTGCAAGACTCGCGCACGAAGGGTTCCGTACCATTATCTATGAAAAATGAACGTATCTATTACCTACAACTTGCCAAAATACAAACATTTTTCGGACCGCAAAAAATAACTTTGTTTTTCATACAAATATTATGAATAACAAAGTTATTATTTGCGATTTCACACGTTTATTATATGGACCCCCCTTAATGTAGTATTTTTTTTTTAATTTTTAGTATTTTAGTTGTTATAGCGGCAACAGAAATACATCATTTGTGAAAATTTCAGCTTTCTAGCTATCACCGCCTATGAAATACAGCCTGGAGACAGACAGACAGACATCGGAGTCTTAGTAATAGGGTCCCGTTTTACCCTTTGGGTACGGAACCCTAAAAATCGAGGGGGCCTAGTGGGTAAAGCAACAACCTCTCAAGTATGAGTGTGTGAATTCGATTGCAGNAGACTGGTTGTCAAACTTTCTGTCTTCTGACTACCCGTAACGACTGCCAAAGATGTTCAAATGACAGCCGGGACCCACTGTTCTGTGGCACGTCTGTCAGATAGCTATTTAGTACTTTATCTGGAACCTGTGAAATTGGTGCGTACTGTCTCTAAGGTGTGTCCTTAGTGGTCGTGAAGCAATGCGAATGCGATGCGAAGCGATCCGATGCAAATTGACAGATGTACGTTGCAACTTTTCTAAGTTTGTATTTACTTTCTAAGTATATCTTAGACACTGACTGATTAAAGGTGAAGGAAAACATCTTGAGGAAACCTGGACTATAAAGTGTGAGTACATCAACCCGCATCTCTTGCACGTGGTGATTAACGCTCAATCCTTCTCTGTGTGAGAGGAGGCCGCAGCACAGCAGTGGGATGATAGTCGGCCGATAGTTTGCTAATAAATCACTTATCATCTGTCTAGCCTCTTCCCAACTATGTTGGTGTCGGCTTCCAGTCTAATAGTTGCAGCTGAGTACCAGTGTGTTATAGAGCGACTGCCTATCTGATCTCCTCAACACAGTTACCCGGGCAACCCGATACTCCTTGGTAAGACTGGTTGTCAGACTTTTAGGCTTCTGACTACCCGTACTGTAAAGATGTACAAATAAGAGCCTGGACCCATCAATTTATCGTGCCTTCCGAAACACGGAAGAATTCGTTATGACAAGATGGTCACCCATCCACGGACCAACCCCATCAAGTGTTGCTTAACCTTATGATCGATCGATCCGTGCGGCTTTGACTTAGCCACGAGTCTATAGCTTTCATTATGAAATTAAATATCTAACAATTTTCTAAAGTCTGAACCTGANAGACTGGTTGTCAGACTTTCTGGCTTCTGACTACCCGTAACGACTGCCAAAGATGTTCAAATTACAGCCGGGACCTAGCAATTTTTAATTGGTATGGCTATTTTATATCAGTACTAGCTTCCGCCAGCGGTTTCACCCGCGTCCCGTGGGATCTATTCCGCGCATCCGGATGAAAAGTAGCCTATAGCCTTCCTCTATAAATGGGCTATCTAACACTGAAATAATTTTTCAAATTGAACCAGTAGTTCCTGAGATTCCTGCGTGTAAACAAACAAACTCTTCAGCTTTATTATATTGGTATTATGTCACCGGAAAATAACAAGATCCGTATATTTATAAATTTCCTAGGAAATTTATAAACTTCCGTAGGATTCTAAACGGGAGATAAATTGTATTATTTTACGTCCTTATTTTCGTAAATTTATCAATTTCCGACGTCACACGGTAAATTTATAAACTAACGGATATCTATTCGTAAGATTCTAAATGGTTTTATCAATCACAGAAGCTCTTTTAAATATACACATCTTTGAAATACGTAAAATAACACACTGCTTTCTGATTGGTCAATGTTCATAGCGGCACTGCTTGTGTCCATAGACTTCAATGGCGGCCGCGAGGAAGGCGAAATGTCATGTGACAGTCAACCAATCAGATCATGCGTAGTGCTTACTTATTATTTTACGAGTGACTTCAGTAAGTTTATCAATTTTCGAAATTGTGAACGTAAAATAATAAAATTTATCTCCAGTCTAAAATCTTAGGAAAGTTTATCAATTTACTAGGAAATTTATAAACTTACGGATCTTGTTATTTTCCGGTGACAGATACACCGTGATGTTATGTGATGAAACGTCATACAAAAACGTTTAAAACGTAGTTTTAACTAAAAATAATTGATTTTAGATTATTTATACAAAATGTAATTAAAGCATACAAAATCTATAATAATACAATAGCTACTGATTACCTAATGTAAAATATTATTTGCATGTCTGTTTGTTCGTAAAAATCGATCATAAGGTTAAGCAACGCTTGGCGCCTCGGTCCGTGTGACCATCTTGTCATAACGAGTTCCTCCGTGTTTCGGAAGGCACGTTAAATTGGTCCCGGCTGTCATTTGACCATCTTTGGCAGTCGTTTACGGGTAGTCAAGAAGCCAGAAAGTGTGACAACCAGTCTTACCAAGGGGTTGTCCAGGTAACTGTGTTGAGGAGATCAGACAGGCAGTCGCTCTATAACACACTGGTACTCAGCTGCATCTATTAGACTGGAAGCCGACCCCAACATAGTTGGGAAAAGGTGATGAATCCATTATACGTAAATACCGGTAGAAATATATGAAAAATTATTAAGATAATGTACTTATCATCATCATCAGCCTTTATATCGTCGCACTGCTGCTGCGGCCTCCTCTCACACAGAGAAGGATTGAGCGTTAATCACCACGTGCGAGAGATGCGGGTTGGTGATTAATCGTAAAAAGATAAAGTATATGGGTACCTTCTTTATCTATTTTGTATAAAACCGGTTCTTCAAACTATACAGACAGACTTGTGTTGCTGGAGAGTTTGTTCCACCATTTCTTCTTCCTAGCAAAAACACATAGGAAGTGGTGAAGGGCGGGCTGTCTTTTGTAAACATTGACCTTCAAAAAGTGCTGATTTTCAGCCTACTTTGAATAAATGCTTTTTGATTTTTTTGATTTTGATTTTGATGGCTATATAAAATAGGGAGAAAACCCTATAAATTAGCGATAACTTATACGAAATCAGAAAAATATTATGAATTGATTTACCACGTCGCTCTATAACTTAAACAAAGTATAATATTTATATAAATACCTACTTTTGTTAAACATTTTTTGTATTTATATCTAACAAATTAGATTAGGCTGTAAAATCTTAAGAATACCACGTGTTTGGAAGTCGGTTAATTAAAAAAAATACTAAAAAATGTCTAGTTTTTCACTATTTTTTGTTTTATTTATTTTAAGTGGTAAGTCCTCATTTATATATTTTGCTTATAAATTATAATTAATATATACATAAGTAATTTTAAACATTTGAGATTTCTCCAAAGTTCGCGAACAAAGGTATCAGTGTCGCGGACATGTTACAAATGTTCGCACGCAATGTGTTACTGTTTGCTAGAGCGAGTACACCACGAGATACATTTGTGTGCGTCACAGTGCCGCACACCGGGGGACATCTCGACTTTAGATTATCTACTTTTTTTTCTAATAGCTGATTCTCTTGGTAAAATCTATTATGGAAAGAGGCAACTTTTGTTTGTTTGTACCTTAAAGGCCCCGAAAATAATGGACCGATTTGAACAATTCTCTCATTAGAGGAAGCTGCACTATACCCGAGTAACATAACAAAAAATAAAATAAAAGTAACATAGGCTAGGTATATTTTAGCCGGGTACGGGATGTGGCTGTATCTGCAACAAATAGCTATAGGTACTCCATTTGAGAGATGGCGTCTTAGCCGATTATCGGCCACGGCGGCTGTTCTCATATAAGGAGATCAGCCAGCTGCGCAGGACATATTATAGTGCACAAGCATTAGCTGTGACACAGGTGCACTCCCTATTCCCTCACTCTCATAGCGCGATGGGACGGCAATCCGTCACGACCGGAGAGAGATCAGGCGCAGGACCGTCATTAACGTGCTCTCCGATGCACGGGTGTATCAATCACCAACTTCCAACTCCGGACTGCTTTGTGAAAGTTTCTAAAACATACAAAGCGATTTCGGCCTGACACGGGAATCGAACCCGAGACTTCGTGCATATCAGATAATTAGACTAACGAGGCAGTCCATTTGAGTAGGACTTAACTAAGGAAAACCATCTGACCAGGACTTTTTACACAAATTGTGGTGCTTTAAGGCCCATTTACACATTGCGATTTCATTGCTCGTTGCTTGCCATTTTATTGCAGGATTATTTGACAAGCGACCATTTACCTATTGCACGATTACGTTTACACAGTGCACGTAGCATCTTGCTGCAATAAAATGGCAAGCAACGGGCAATGAAATCGCAAAGTGTAAGCGAGCCTTTACCTACTAGACCATCACGACTTCGAAACAGGACCTAATATTTATTTTTTCTTTTTCCACAGCTATCCTGAGTTTGGTGGTCGCAAGTCCTCAACTGACGGGATCTCCACCCACAGAGGGGGGACAAAACCCCCTCTCTTTATTGTCTATGCCCCTTAACTTCCTCTCTAGTTTAATGAAAGGATAAACTTTATTATGGTTGTTTTATTTATTTAAGAAATCAAACAAATATCCGCACTATCCTGACCCTTTTGGGAGTCCAAAAAACGGACTTTTTTGTTTATTACAAACGCAAAAAGGGGACTTTGTGGGCCCTTTTATGTCGTGGTAAATCATCAGATGACCCCTCCCGCTATGGGTGACTTTTACTGACTAAAACCCACCACGTTCCTTCTTGAGCCCTTTGTGTGCTGCGGTAACTCCCGGGAACTGGATGTGGCCCTAGTGGGCCCCGCTCGGGGACTTCGTACGTCTCAAGAAAATGTGTAAGGAGTAACGTAAAAAAACGACTAAACATATCAGATTAACATACAGGCTACTTTTTACAGGACGCGGCTGAAACCAATGGCGTAAGCTAGTAAATAAAAAAATAATGTCTGAGGCTTGATAAGGTCTCAAAAATTCAAAAGGTTTTTTGACAGTATTCCTAAGCTTGACAGTAGCAAGTCCTCAACTGTTAGGGAGTTCCCTGATGCCCACAGAGGGGGGACAATCCCCCTTAACTTTCTCTTTACTTTAACGAAAGGATAAACTTTAATTGTTGTTTTATTTTCACCTATAAAAGAGCTCGTGGCTAATTAACAGCCGAGATCAATTGATCATAAAATTAAGCAACACTTGGCGCGGTCGGTCCGTGCATGGGTGATCATTTTGTTGTAACGAGTTCTTCCATATTTTGGGAGCATGTTAAATTAGTCCCGGCTGTCATTTGAACATCTTTGGCAGTCGTTACGGGTAATCAGAGTTTAGAAAGTCTGACAACCAGTTTTACCAAGGGGTATCGTGTTGCCCGGGTAATTGGGTTGAGGAGATCAGAGAGGCAATCACTCCAAACAAAAGACTGTGCTTAAATAAAGAAGCTAGCTAGGAAATGTCTAGGCGGATAGTCACAGGACCTACAAATCTATTTTAACTATAGTTTTGGCAGCTAACTAATTAAGCCCACCTGCATAGCAGACNGGTTTTACCAAGGGGTATCAGGTTGCCCGGAGGTCGTGTGGGTTGTGGAGGTCAGACAGGCAGTCGCTCCATGTAAAACACTGGTTCTCAGCTGCATCCGTTTGTCATTCTCATTACTTAAAACGTATTTTTTCAAGAACAAAAAACACAGGAACTATAAATCAAAACATGATTTTTATTCAACACTAGCCGTTTTCCCGCGGTTTCACTCGCATCCCGTGGGAATTACTGCCCGTACCCGGATAAAATATAGCCTATGTCACTCGTGGATAATGTAGCTTTCGAATGGTGAAAGAATTTTTAAGATCGGTCCAGTAGTTTTTGAGCCTATTCATTACAACCAAACAAACAAACAAACAAAGTTTTCCTCTTTATAATATTAGTATAGACAAATAAATATAGTTCGCATCCATTCAAAACCAGAGCGAGTAGGTTTTAAACAAGATTAAATATAATCCCTTTTTCAATTAAAAATCACTATGGGAAAGGCTTAGGGAACAAACTACCGCTGTGACAGACAGATAAACAATTTGTGAGGGGTTCAATATGTATAATATGTATATGTCACCGGAAAATAATAAGATCCGTAAGTTTATCAATTTACTAGGAAATTTATAAACTTCCGTAGGATTCTAAACGGGAGATAAATTTGATTATTTTACGTCTACATTTTAGTAAATTGATAACCTTACTGAACTCACTCGTAAAATAATAAGTAAGCAATAACAAAGCGCCTCGCGCGATCTGATTGGTTGACTGTCACGTGTCACTTCTCCTTCCTCGCGCCCGCCATTGAAGTCTATGGACACAAGCATTGCCACTAGGAGCATTGACCAATCAGAGAGCAGTGTGTTATTTTACATCATCATCTCCCTGCCCTGTTCCCAATTTTATTTGGGGTCGGCGCAATATGTTTTCTCCTTCCATTTTTCCCTGTCACTCGTCATACTGACATTCACTCCTTTCTTACCCATATCATCTTTCACGCAATCCATCCATCTTTTCTTTGGTCTTCCTCTCCCTCTCAATCCATCTACATTCATTCTTAACATGCTCTTTGTTGCATGTGATTCATCCCTCCTCATAACATGCCCATACCATGACAACCGCTTACCTCTCATCTTTTCTGTTATTCCAACTCGCATACCTCAATCTTACTTCCCGGGCTCGCCTCTTACATTGCCCCCGCCCGGGTTGGTGCAAAAACCCTTGTCCATTTCCCACAGGGGCCGGGTGCTGCCCCTGCGCGTCGCCTGGGGGGTACGCCCTAACCCTATCGCTCGTTCCTTTGTCACTATACATATTGCAAAAGATTTGGCTTAGTTTTATGACCGGCCGCCTGCCTGACGCCAACCCTCCTTGGGAATGCTATTGTTAGTGGCTTTACTCCCCACCTGGAGATTGACCCAAAGCGTGCTGGATACTATGCACTGGGTCCAAAAGTTCCATTAGTCGCCTCTTACGACACCCATTGGATGATACGGGTCAGCCCTATTCAAAACCGGGGCTGCACAGCATCAGTGTGTTATTTTACGTATTTCAAAAAAGCGTAAATTTAAAAGAGCTTCTGTGATTGGTCGAACCATTTAGAATCTTACGAATAGTATCCGTTAGTTTATAAATTTACCGTGTGACGTCGGAAATTGATAAATTTACGAAAATGTGGACGTAAAATAATCATATTTATCTCCCGTTTAGAATCCTACGGAAGTTTATAAATTTCCTAGTAAATTGATAAACTTACGGATCTTGTTATTTTCCGGTGACATATATATAAATATGTCCGTCGCAGATTGATAGATGTTTTTGAAAACCATTTAATGGTGTAACCGATTTTTGGTCCAGTTGACAGTTGCTGTCAGTCAGTAGAAATATGTCAGTCATCTCTTAAAAAGTGACAACTGTCACCTGCACAAAAGAGAGAGAGAAAGTGGCACTCTATTTCTGACTTTTCTATGTAAAGTATAAACGAAAAAAACTAAAAAGAAAAGAAAAATAAATAAATTGTATCGTGCCACTGCAGTGCTGCGGCCTCCTCTCACACAGAGAAGGATTGAGCGTTAATCACCAGTCCAAAATGTACTTTTGTAATCGTAACAGCTTAATTACTATTAGACTAATGACCCAAGTCCATAGCAAAAGTAGAAAACTGGACAACTGTTTTTTGAACCGACTTTAAAAAAGGAGGAGGTTCTAAATTCTTTGGAATCCTTTATTTTTACCTACCACTACTTACCACTTTTTACCCAACTTTCAAGAAGGGTTATTTAATTTATGTATATATAACACAACTAATATCTTTTATAGCTATAGAAATAAATAATATGTATAGTTTGACCATTTTTTGGTGTAGTTGGCGGTTGCTGTCAGTCAGCAGATATAAATAAGAGTCAAGCCACACTGAGCGTACAAAGATTATTTTGACTCGTCGTGTCGCGCAGTTCCGCTGAAGTTCAGCCATGCGATTCTCTAACTGACACATCATAGATGACAACAACGACGACCTCACAAATGACAAGCTTTTCGGTTTGAAGGATAAAATCGAAGGCGAAGTCGTCGTTGTCATCGAAGGCGAGGATGATTTTTCAGACATTTGGAACCATATTTTAGTTCTATATCGCGTCGTCAACATCGTTGAAGCGCTGCGATCGCGCACTTATAGATGTTGCAACGATGATTTCTTGGTTGTAAAGATGTTTTGCGTTAAAGAATCACCCCCCAGTTACGCTCAGTGCGGTTTGACTCTTAGTCAGTCGTTCCTTGAAAACCGACAGCTGTCAACTGCACAATAGTTCGGTGGCACTTCTATTTCAAATTTTTCTATATAAAGTAAAACGATTTATAAAACTAAAAAAGAAAAATAAATAAATAAAAAAAACAACATCACATTTATATTTCATTCCAAACCATCAATTTTTAATATCGCATAAAACTCCAAAGAGGCCGAAACAATTTTTTTAATTTAAAAAAATCCAAATACCGAAACAAACAATTCCAATTTAAAAAAAATTAATGTCCAATTAAAAATTTCGAATTTTTAACGATGTATTAAATTAGTTTTTAATAGCATGGGCAAGGGTTTTGGCATGGGCAAGGTGGTGGCGGTTCTGGGCATGGTGGTTGGCAGGGGCAGGGCGGTGGTGGGGGCAGAGGGGCCTGACATTGGCATGGGGTGTAGACGGTCGCAGGGCCCGTGCATGGGGGGCCAGGGCGGCCGATGCATATCGCTGGGGGGCTGATGCTGGGCTGTCCTACTTCTCCGAAGCATACGGTGCTACCATCGCAGGTGCTGTAGCATCGCCATGGAGCGGCGGCTGCTACGCTGATCAGAGCTTTAAAAAAAAACAACAAAAAATAAAATAAAATCCGAAGTCAAAAGTCGAGATGTCCCCCGGTGTGCGGCACTGTGACGCACACAAATGTATCTCGTGGTGTACTCGCTCTAGCAAACAGTAACACATTGCGCGCGAACATTTGTAACATGTCCGCGACACTGCTACCTTTGTGCGCGAACACGTGCTAGCTGTGGACTCGCGACATAGCGTACACAGTTTTTGTTCGCGAAAATTTTTTGTGGAATACCAATATGCAGCAGTCTTGAATTTGGTAAAAAATCTCAAAATATTGGCATGTTGTTTGAAAGATTTCTCAAGGTTAATTCTATTTTATTAATTAACATCAAAACAAAGATGAAGTAATTTATACGAACAGCATTTATGTACACTAAGTTAGTATACTTATTGTTTTAAATAAACAAAATTAGTACATAGATTTTACAGTTTTTTCTTCAAGTCCGTAAATAAGTATCCTAACACAATTTAATGCTAGAAAGTTCACAGTTAAAAAAAAATACAGTTTTTCTTACCAAGAACCACGAATGCCTGTAAACCCATATTGCCTTCAGTGCGTAAACTAACCTCCGTTACCGCTTATATACCTTACATTTAACTGTTATTTAATGGTACATTAACTATGACATAAACTTTAGATAAATCTTCTAAACTGCATTGCCGGGTTGTTCGCGCGAGTTACCGCGGCCCTGGTACACAAAGGGCTCAAGAAGAAACACGGTTGGTTTTAGTCAGTAAAAGTCTGAAACTCCCTCACCCTCGTTGGTCTAGTTGTCGTAAAGCCGACTGCTAAGCACGAGGTCTCGGGTTCGATTCCCGGGACGGGCCGAAATCGCTTTGTGGGTTTTAGAAACATTCACAAGGCAGCCCGGAGTTGGAAGTTGGTGATTGATACACCCGTGCATCGGATAGGATAGTTAGTTAATGTCGGTCCTGCGCCTAATCTCTCTCCGGTCGTGTCGGATTGCCGTCCCATCGGGTTATGAGAGTGAGGGAATAGGGAGTGCAGCCGATTATCCGCCACGGCGGCTGTTCTCATATAAGGAGATCAGCCAGCTGCACAGGACAATTGTAGTACACAAACATTTGCTGTGACACAGGTGCACTCCCTATTCCCTCACTCTCATAACCCGATGGGACGGCAATCCGACACCACCGGAGAGAGATCAGGCGCAGGGCCGCCATTAACGTGCTCTCCGATGCACGGGTGTATCAGTCACCAACTTCCAACTCCGGGCTGCTTTGTGAATGTTTTTAAAACCCATAAAGGATTTCGGCCTAACCTGGGAATCGAACCCGAGACCTCGTGTACAGCAGTCGGCTATGCGACCACTAGATCAACGAGGCAGATCGCTAATTATTAAACAAATAAACTACTGCTTAAAATTATGATTAAATTGACTAAGTTACTGTTAATATTGTATTTACATTGATTTCAGCCGCCGATTTTAAACTGAGTTTTAATAAAAGTCCCTACTCAATATTCTGTCTGTTGGTTTGCTGACTAGAGAGCAAAACCAGATAGATAGTTAGATAGATTATTGGGAATGGCCCTCAGAGAATTAAGACCAATATGAGCAATGAATAATACCCAGGATATTGGCTTTGAATAACTCAGAAGTCCAGACTTTGTCAATAATGGTGGCCTAGTGGTAAAGCACCAACCTCTCAAGTACGAGTATGTTCAAAATCAGTCAGTCAAGTAAGAATGCAACTTTTCTATGTCATATCTACAGACGCCACCAGGTCAACATACCCGGATTTTTCAAATTTTACCAATCGAAAACCTTCCACTATTGTGATAAGGTTGAAAATATATTGAAGAAATTTGACAGATTGAGGTCGGTTGCTGTGCTGGCTTCCAGTCTAACCCTATCTGACCTCCACAACCCCGTTAATCGGGCGACCCGGTACCCCTTGGTAAGACTGGTTGTCAGACTTTCTGGCTTCTGACTACCTGTAAGGACTGCCAAAGATGTTCAAATGAGCTGAGAGCCACCAATTTATCGTGCCTTCCTATACACGGCAGAACTCGTTTTGACAAGATGGTGTTCCATACAAGGGCCGACCTGTTTAACCTTATGATGGCTCGATCCGCGCGANGACTGCCAAAGATGGTCACATGACAGCCGGGACCTACCAGTTTATCGTGCCTTCCGAAACATGGACGAACTCGTCATACCAAGATGGTCACTCATCTACAGAGCGCCAAGCGTTGCTTAACCTTATGATCGATTGATCCGCGCGGCTTTGACTTAGCCACGAGCTCTTCATTTATTAACCCTTTAAAAAAGTTACTAACTTTTAACAAATATCAATTACATAAGTTAAACTTAATTTTCAAAGTCTAATAATAACCATAAAAATATTGGCACGTAATATTTTAAACAAGCTAAGTTATTGGACGCTCCGTCAACCGTGATTCGTAAGCATAGAATTAAAGTTTTTTAAAACAATATTAAGACATATTTTTAGTATAAAAGGTTGTACAAACCCGAGTTTAATACACAAGGTTGTCGATCATGGGGCGTTTAACGGCATTGGGAATAATAGGTATTTAATTTTCTATTTTTTATTAAAAATTAATGGTTGCTTAAAATTTGACTGACAGTAAGAATTTTTGACAAAACATTAAACTATACTTACTTGGGTAAAGTCTGACCGTTTTTGGTGCATTTGACAGTTGCTGTAAGTCAGTATAAATAAGTCATCTCTTGAAAAGTGACATCTGTCAACTGTACAGACGACAGCAGGTCAACGTATACGAATCTGTCAAATTTTACCAATCGAACATTAACCTACCTCCGTTGTGATAAGGTTGAAAATCCATTGCAGAAATTTGACAGATTGTGGTAACTTGATGTGCATATGTAATTTTATTCATAAAGCTTTTTAAAAAAATAAGTTTTATATCACGACTAGCCGTTTTCCCGCGGTTTCACTCGCATCCCGTGGAAATTACTGCCCGTACCCGGATAAAATATAGCCTATGTCACTCGTGGATAATATAGCTTTCGAATGGTGAAAGAATTGTTAAAATCGGTCCAGTAGTTTTTGAGCCTATTCATTACAACCAAACAAACAAAGTTTTCCTCTTTATAATATTAGTATAGAATAAGGGCTGCATTTAACTGATGTTTGTAATTGCCGCTAAAGCAACAAATACCGAAAACTAAAACAAAATAAATATTTTAAAGCCGCTCGCATACAACAAACATGGTATTTTTGCCCGTTTGATACGAAACTCTTTTTTATATCGATGGGAAATCATCAGTATGACCCCCCCCCCCCC
>NWSH02000011.1:155646-167062 GCA_002382865.2 Heliothis virescens
GAGTGTTCTTAGACATGTTTGATCAAAATCGGTTAAGCCGTTGAAAAGTTGTGGGGGTAAAAGTGGGGAGATGAATCGAATGTCGGCAAATATCGAGTATATTGATATCGAGTATATTATTGATGGGGTCTCAAATAGCTTTGTATATTAAAATACCAACTTGTACCGACCGACCTACCTACCTATAAAAAGAATGAAATAAAAATTAAATTAAAAATTTAAAAAACCCCCGACACAAAAACTTAATTTCCCTTTAAAAAGTAAGAAATAATAAAAAATACGTCGCGTTGGGGGACCGCTCCTAATTATTTCTTACTTATCTACGATTTTTTTCATAAGTATCACATGCCTACCTTTTTAGGAGCGGTCCCCCAACGCGACGTATTTTTTATTATTTCTTACTTTTTAAAGGGAAATTAAGTTTTTGTGTCGGGGGTTTTTTAAATTTTTAATTTAATTTTTATTTCATTCTTTTTATAGGTAGGTAGGTCGGTCGGTACAAGTTGGTATTTTAATATACAAAGCTATTTGAGACCCCATCAATAATATACTCGATATCAATATACTCGATATTTGCCGACATTCGATTCATCTCCCCACTTTTACCCCCACAACTTTTCAACGGCTTAACCGATTTTGATCAAACATGTCTAAGAACACTCGCCCGTAAGTAACCTTTAATACAAAAAAAACTATATTGAAATCACTGCATCCGTTCGGGAGTTATGATGCCACAGACAGACTGACAGACAGACAGACAGACAGACACGTCAAACTTATAACACCCCTCTTTTTTCGTCGGGGGTTAAAAATTGATATTAAAAAAATGATGTTTTTTTACTTAATTCCTTCCTCCTTCCATCATCCTTTTGCCCTTATCTGAGTTTTATTTGTGGTCAGCGCAGCATATTTTCTTCTTCCAAACATCAGCCGTCATTTTACATGGAAAATATCTTCTACAAAATTATAACAATGTAACATGCGAGCATAATTGATAGGAAGACTGAGCTCCAATAGATAGATAGAGTAACTACTGTAGCAAATCACACAAGGAATTTTTGTCCTATTTTATGACGAACCGGGCACAGGTACTGTCAATACCGATACGAAGGTCGTGAAAATCTCTGCAATGCGTTTTTAAAATACATGATCGACTGCTTATCTGATCTCCTCAACCCAGTTACCCGGATAATTCAAAAATACCGTATCGTCATGTGTATGCAGCTTTGTAGATACTACCAGAAATAGCAATATGCTTATTAAATGTAGACTACGAGCATGTCAAAGTATGAAATGTAAGAATGAACGAGTGTACAGATGTATATGTCACCGTAAGATAAATAAATAGCGTTAGATTACAATATACTGTCCGAAAGCTGTCGCTGATTGGTCGGCCTTAGGTACTACAATAGATGTCCCTCATTGGTCGAAGACCATTCTGGGCCTATGACCAATTAGGAACAGCCGTCGAAAAGTCCCGTTCACAATTTGACAATCGTAAGATTGTATTCTGGCTGTTTTCTTAATATGTTAAATTGTAAACAGTTTAGCTCGGTTCACATTACTGCAACAGTTTGCACTTTCGCGAGATTTTTCATAATCTAACGGTATTTACAATCTTTCGGTGACATCGTAGAATAGAATTTAATGAGACTTGGCAGTAATAAAGCTTAAAAATCAGAATAACTTTATAATAATGGCGTTCAAGGCCGATTATCGGTCACAGCGGCTGTTCTCATATCAGGAGATCAGCCAGCTGCTGCGGACATATTATAGTGGCTGCACATTAGATCAGACACAGGTGCACTCCCTATTCCCTCACTCTCATAACCCGATGGGACGGCAATCCGACACCACCGGAGAGAGATCACAAGCAGCACCGACATTAACGTGCTCTCCGATGCTCGGGTGAATAACATATAGGCTACTTTTAACCTATGAGAAGTACTCCCCGGTACAGACAAAACAGTCTAGTATGAACTTTGTTTCTAGAACGTTCTTCTAAAGTTATCTCCTAAAAGTTACGAAACATAGAGATTGTTCCGACTCACACACACACTCAAACAATGAAACTATTTTGACTTTTTCTAAAACTGTACGAGAGTAGAAACTTCGCCACTTCTCTTACAAAGAAAAATAACAAGTTCTTGTTGACTTATGAAAATTTTGCAAATGTCAGCATCTAAATACTACGAAATACTAGCTTCCGCCGGCGGTTTCACCCGCTTTCCCGTGGGAACTACTGCGCGCACCCGGATAAAAAGTAGCCTATAGCCTTCTTCGATAAATGGGCTATCTAACACTGAAAGAATTTTTCAAATCGGACCAGTAGTTCCTAAGATTAGCGCGTTCAAACAAACTCTTTAACTTTATAATATTAGTATAGATAAAACTCAAAGGTTACTGACTGACATAGTGATCTATCAACGCACAGCCCAAACCACTGGAGGGATCGGGATGAGGAATGCAGGTAGATGTTATGACGTAGGCATCCGCTAAGAAAGGAATTCCCAAAATTCTCACGGAAACGGGAAAAATGGGATTTTTAGTTTTGCGCGGGTGAAGTCGCTGGCAGAAGCTAACCTCTACTTCCCTACTAATATTAAAAATTCGAAAGTAACTCTGTCTGTCTGTTACGCTTTCACGCCTTAACCAGTGAGCCGATTTTGATGAAATTTGGTACAGAGATAGAATAGACCCGGAGGAACAACATACTTTTTATCTGGGTGCGCGCAGTAGTTCCCACGGGAAAGCGGGTGAAGCCGCTGGCGGAAGCTAGTTCTAAATATATAGACTTGCTGTTACCCGCGGTTTCATCCACATTAAGAGAGAACCACTTCTTGTAACTGGGTTAAAAAAAGTAGCCTATATCATATTTTAGGTTCTAGACTGAGTACCAAATTACATATAAATCGGTTTAGTAGTTTTAGCGACTGCCTCGTTGGGCTAGTTGTCGCATAGCACGACTGCTGTGCACGAGGTCTCGAGTTCGATTCCCGGGTCGCCGGGAATAGCTTTGGGGGTTCTAGAAACTTTCACAATGCAGCCTGGAGTCTGTTTGTTGTCGGTGTGACACCCCCGTGCCTGTGAGGGCACGTAAAGCCGGCTACAGAATGCTACTCAGTAGCAGTCGTTGTTACAATTCCACGTCAGAGGCCGTCAGGATTTAAGTACACTCTGACACTAGCGCTTGTTAGGTTACACCTGCAGCGAGTGAGATAAGGAGAAGAAGAAGTTTTGACATGAAAGCACAACAGACAGACAGAGTTAACTGTATAGGGACACACGCCATTAATTTTACATATTTTGAACATGTAAATAGATGAAACCGCTAACTATCTACCTTCCAAATGCTGAAAAAGGTAGCATTACATTATGAAGATTCAAATAAGATGCAGGTGCTTGAATACATATAAAAGATTCCCAATCTTAGGATTCTAGTGGTATTTTTAACATGCACTTCAACTGTCTAGCCTTTTCCCAATTATGTTGGTCGGCTTTCAGTCTAATAGATGCAGCTGAGTACCAGTGTGTTATAGAGCAACTGCCTAGCTGAACTCCTCAACACAGTTTCCCGGGCAACCCGATAGACCTTAGTAAGACTGGCTGTCAAACTTTCTGGCTTCGGACTACCCGTAACGACTGCCAAAGATATTCAAATGACAGCCGGGACGAATTTAACGTGCCTTTCGAAACACGGAGGAACTTGTCATGACAAGATGGTCACACGGAGCGACCGCGCCAAGCGTTGCTTAACCTTATGATCGATCGACTCGTGCGGGTGTTACTTAGCAACGAGTTCCTTCACGCACGTTTTTTCTGAAAATCAAACATTAAAAAAAAAGATTTATTTTATCTCAATAGTCAAAACCATGAACAATTTTAAAACAAAACGAATTTAGACTTCTTTATTTAAAAATAACAAAATTTTCAAATTTCAAAACCGTTACACATTGTCAGTGTTGTGTGTCTAAATAATATAGTATTTTGGAAAAAAAATTCTTCAAGCATTTTTATACATTTCTTAAAAAACATATGAACATCGTGTAAGAATAATTTGACAGTTGAATTTTGATTATTAATGCCTTGTAATAAGGTTGAATTTAGAATGTAATTAAATATTGAAAATGGCGTCGTTAATGAGTATAAAAGGTATCTTTTCCCGTTAATTTTCATCAGACGATCGAAAAATGGCGAAGGGCAAAGTCATATGGTTATCGGGTAAATATATATCCATTTATTAATTATTTTTCTATAAATTAAAAGTAGGATTTCATTTATGTAATATATCCCTTTTTATTTACATAATATTTACAACATTCTAAAAACAACTTAAACTAAAACTAAAAAGCGTCAAAGAATTCCTCCCCGTCGCTGTCGACCGGGAGCGTGCCCAAAAGGCTGGCAGCATTGCCACGCTGGCTTAATTTCATTTATGTATTTAATTAAAATATTTCGAACTTTACTTCAAAATAAAATTCATATCTAAAATTGAAAAGTTGAGAATAATTTGTTAGTTTGTACGAATTCAGTAATATCAGGAACTACAAAATCTATTTCAAAAATACTTCTAGTATTAGATAGCGCATTTATTAAAGAGGTTAGCTCGTGAGAAATATTCACAGATATTAATGTTGCCGCTATAAAAAAAATAGTAAAAACTAAAATACAACAAATATTTTTATATGGCTCCCATACAAGAAACGTGGTTTTTGAATTACAAAAAGAAATTATAGAAAGATTACAAAAATTAAGGCCCGTTTACACATTGCGATTTCATTGCCCGTTGCTTGCCATTTTATTGCAGGAATATTTGACAGGCGACCATTTACCTATTGCACGATTACGTTTACACAGTGCAAGTAGCATCTTGCTGCAATAAAATGGCAAGCAACGGGTAATGAAATCGCAATGTATAAACGGGCTTAAATGGTACCTATAGAAGTCGTCGAGCCGATTTTAAACTCTCACTTGAAAATTTTTTAATCTATAAAACTCATACGTACCTACCATAAATAATCTGTAAAATTTTACCAATCAAACATTAACCTTCCACTATTACAATAAGGTTGCAAATCTATTGACGATATTTGACAGATTGATGTAGCTTGGTATTCTGGTGTACATTCGCGGACATTAATGCACTACCAATTTTCAAACCTTCGCAATTTTGTAGTGTAATACATTGGCTGAACACAACGGATCCACCGATTACACTAACACCTATTATACGGTTAAATAGGAACGTTGGGAGATTGCTAGTGCATTAATTACCCCGTATCGTACAGACAACAGCAGGTCACGGTACTCGAATCAGAATAAGAAGAATAAGAATAAGAATAATTTATTAATCCACTTGTTACAGAATTTCACATTAAGCCTTATAATAATAATTACTTATAACTAAGGTACAGTGTTCAACAATCAACAAACATTAACCTTCCACTATTGTGATAGGGTTGAAATTTGACAGATTGACTTAGGTCGACGTTTAGACGTCTATATAGTAATTTGCTTAGTAACTGCCTCGATGGTCTAGTGGTCACATAGCCGACTGCTGTGCACGAGGTCTCGGGTTCGATTCTCGAGAAGGGCCGAAATCGCTTTGTGGGTTTTAGAAACTTTCACAAAGCAGCCCGGAGTTGGAAGTTGGTGATTGATACACCCGTGCATCGGAGAGCACGTTAATGTCGGTCCTGCACCTGATCTCTCTCCGATCGTGTTGGATTGCCGTCCCATTGGGTTATGAGAGTGAGGGAATAGGGAGTGCACCTGTGTCACAGCAAATGCTTGTGCACTATAATATGTCCTGCGCAGCTGGCTGATCTCCTTATATGAGAACAGCCGCCGTCGCCGGCAATTTGCTAAGACGCCATTTTTCATTTATTTAAATTGCTTGATTTTTCTCCACAGTTCTTTTCCTGGGCACCGCATTGGGACAGCCCCTCGCGCAGCCGGACCCTCAGTTCCCTTGCCCGTGCCCATGCTCCCCGCAGCCGGCCCCCACCCCCTGTGAGGCCGCGCAACCGGCCCAGCAGATCGGGCCATGCAACCCTTGCGAGCCCCCCGTTAACTATGTGTATGGTCAGGCGCCTTCGGGTAAGTTAACCAAGAATAATAACTGACTAATTTCGTACATCACAAAAAGTCGTGGTGGCCAAGTGGGTAAAGCACCAACCTCTCAAGTATGAGGGTGTGGGTTCGATTCTAGGTCAGACCAGTAGTATTAATGCAACATTTGTAAGTTTGTATGTACTTTGTAAATATATATCTTAGACACCAATGACTGATAAAAGGTGATGGAAAACATCTCGAGGAAACCTGGATTATTAAGTTTGAAATCACCAACCCCCATTGAGCAAGCGTGGTGATTGACACGCAATCCTTCTCGATATGAGAGGAGGCCGCAGCGCAGTAGAGGGACGATACAAAGTTATTAAAAAAAATCGGACACGGCGGCTGTTCTCATCTAAGAAGATCAGCCAATTGCGCAGGATATATTATAGTATCGATCGACCCCTGCGGCTGCTACTTAGTCATAAACTCTATCGTTTTCTCGTTAATAAATGTGTTTCCTTCCTTCCTTTCTAATATTGTTTCTGTATTACAGGTTCCATCCTAATCAGACCAGGACAGATCAGGTTCCCAACACCGCCCCCAATCGTGGTCCGTCCTGGTGAGATCAGGCTGCCCACACCACCAGCAATCTGGGTGAAACCGGCCCCCGTGCAGCCACCGACCCCAGCGCCGATAACTGTGCGCCCGCCCCCAGTTCAGCCACCAACCCCATCGCCGTTCTACGTCAGAGTGCCGCCAGTCAATCCCCCGCAACCGCCCCCACTGATCGTCAGGCCTCCACCTGTGCCTGTGCCCAGACCAGCCCCGATTAGGGTGAGTTAAACCTTTAATGTTAATATTATGAGTACGAAAGTGGCTCTGTCTGTCTGATACGCTTTCACGACAAAAATAGACAACCAATTGTTATGAAATTTGGTACACAGCTAGTCTAGAGATTGAGAAAGCGGAGTGCTTCTTTTTGCCCGGATACGGGAAGTATTTTCGACGCGACGCGTGTTGAAATGCTAGCCTAGAAACATGGACTTTTTCATGATCATGTCTTAATTGACCAACTGGGTTGACTGCAGACGCAAAAGCAGTCAATTTCAATACTTTTATTGAACTGTCAAAAACGGTTTCTTTCTGTGCAATTTGTAAGAAAACGCTGACTTTTAGGATTTGTCTGTATACTTATTGTAGTTACTTATATGGTTAATAAAAAAAGTTTAAAAAAAAATCTATCAAAACGATAAATGAAAGCAACATCATTTTAAGACTAACCTACAAAATATCGATTTTATTTCACATTTATTAATCAACCCCAATCTGCTCCCAGGTACAACCACCCCCAGTGCAGCCACCAGTCCCAGACGCGTTGGTAGTCAGGCCACCCAAGATCGTCGTCCCTGCGCCCCCAACTATTTGCTTCCGCCCCAATCCGCCACAACACTTCAGGACTTTAGGAGCGGCAACCATATGCAGAGCTACTGGGGCTCAGAACGATGTCTGTCCATCCCCATGTGGGCCCCCACCTTGCCCATGTCCATCCCCATGCCCGTTGCCATGTCCGCCACCGCCCCCACCCTGCCAATTAACTTGCCCGAACCCCTGCCCGCCCCCACCTTGCCTCTGTGGCCTCTAAATAAATAAATAGATTTATGTATATATATATATATGATATAAAATATAATTAAGTATACATTTGTAAATGAATGAGCGTTCGAAATAAAGTACGGGTAATTTGAGCAATATTTTTTTGATTTTTTATTATTTTTGCAAAAAAAAAAATACTTAAAATCCATACACACTTAGGCCTGGCGTTACAGGCCTGGAATTTGACCATAAGTTAGAGTATTTAGGAAGGTTTTAAGAGCCTGAATATAACGTCTCCCAGCAATGGCCAATTGGTAAAATCAGACGAGTTATATTTTAGGTTATGTTTGTTTTCAATGTTCCCGGTATATGTTGTCTTTTGTATAACTAGATGCCGTTGCCACGTTTAAAAGCAAGCTATGGTTTCGAGGCCTAGAATTTTATGTACAGAAATCTAATTATTTTCGATACTTGGCCATTGCTTATAAGGATAAGTTTTAAATAAGCTAA
The DNA here is from genome assembly GCA_002382865.2 of Heliothis virescens. NCBI lineage: Eukaryota > Metazoa > Arthropoda > Insecta > Lepidoptera > Noctuidae > Heliothis > Heliothis virescens. The sequence goes on from NWSH02000011.1 coordinate 163,807, forward strand.
TTACGAAAAATGACGATTATTTTGTTACATGTTTCATTCGTGTAACGCCAAAAATGGTTTTCAGGCCCAGAATTAGGTTTCTCCTTTATTTTTGAGCATGAATGTGGATGGATATCTTGGAAAGACCAAAGACACGATGGATGGATTGTGTGACAGTCGATATGGCTAGGAAGAATGTTACTTGTGAGATGATGACAGATAGAAAAGGTTGATAGTTTGATTGGGTAGACTTGTGGCTAAGTAAAGGCCCGTTTGCAAATTGCGATTTCATTGCCCGTTGCTTGCCATTTTATTGCAGGAATATTTGACAGGCGACCATTTACCTATTGCTACTTGCACGTTTATACAGTGCAGTAGCATCTTGCTGCAACAAAATGGCAAGCAACGGGCAATTAAATCGCAATGTGTAAACGGGCCTTAGCAGCTACACGTGTCTCTCGATCATAAGGTTGAGCAACGCTTGGCGCGGTCGCTCTGTGGATGGACCATCTTGTCATGACGAGTTCCACCGTGTGTCAGAAGGGCAGAAGGCACGTCAAATTGGTGTAAAAAGTGTCATAACCAGTCTTACCAAGGGGGTTGCCTTAGTAACTGAATTCAGGAGATCAGACAGGCAGTCGCTCTATAACACACTGGTACTCAGCTGCATCTATTAGACTGGAAGCCGACACCAACATAGTTGGGAAAAGGTTAGACAGGTGAGGTGATTTTTAGAGTTCCATACCCAAAGGGTAAAACGGAACCCTATTACTAAGACTTCGTTGTCTGCCTGTCTGTCTCCACGCTGTATCTCATTAACCGTAATAGCTAGAATGCTGAAATTTTCACAAATGATGTAAATCCGTTGCCGCTATACCAACAAATACTAAAAATAAAAATTATTAAGGCTGTTGATTTACATTAATTAATTGCAAAATTGTATACTAGTAGCGTATCTATTAGAAATAATATGCAACTTAAGTAACTCACACTTGACCATTCCTGTTGTACTTTTTTCATAGATAATAGTACGGAACCCTTCGTGCGCAAGTCCAACTCGCACTTGGCCGGTTTTTTATCATAGCATAAAATATGTAGTACCAGTGCATGAAAGAGCTCTTAAAAGTGCAAATAAAATGGCAGGTAAAAGCTTATTTTTTCAAAATCAAACAAAAACATCAAATACATACTTTTATTTGCCAATGAGAATAGATACATACATGAATACATATTATAATATCAGAACAAATTTTGAATACACATTTTTTTTTTCTATCCAGACATATTTTTGACACATTTATTGAGATCTGTGGTAAAACAAATTTTATTTAACTATTGAAAATAACTGTCTTAAACAAACGCCTAAAAAACATGAAATTAAAAATAAAATTTTCGAAAATGCGACTGTGATGGAATGCCTCAAAAATAAAGTCCGAAGATTTTTTTTTGTATATGCTATTTTAAGATTAAAATCAGAAAGTCATAACTTGTGCGTGGTTGTTGTAACTGTTTGATGTTTCTGTAGATATCCTCGGATATGACCCAATCATTGCAGTGTTACTTTTATGATTAGACGTCGAGGTCGAGGAGTTTATAAAAAAGGTCGGCCAAGCATACCGAAACCTAAGCCGGGGTAACCCAGGCCTAGGCCTCCGAGGCCTCCTAAGCCGATACCTCCGATACCACCGAGACCGCCAAGGCCTCCTAAGCCCAAACCGCCTCCTAGACCACCAAGGCCGAGGCCTAGGCCTCCCATACCCAATCCTAGGTTAGGAACTGACTCGCAGACGCTGGTGCTGCCTAAACCTCCCAAAGCCCCGATTCCACCTAAACCACCAAGTCCGAGTCCTCCGATGCCACCGAGACCCCCGAGGCCTAATCCACCTAACCCGCCAAGACCGAGACCCCCGATGCCTCCTAACCCACCAAGGCCAAGACCTAACCCTCCCATTCCCAAACCGAGATTGGGAGATGATTCGCAGACTGTGGTTTGTCCAGCCAGGCCTCCTAAGCCAATGCCTCCTAAACCAATGCCTCCAAGCCCACCGAGGCCTCCTAAACCGATGCCTCCGAGCCCACCGAGGCCTCCTAATCCCATTCCCAACCCAAGATTAGGGGAAGATTCGCAGACTGTGGTTTGTCCACCCAGGCCTCCTAAACCGATGCCTCCTAAACCGATACCTCCAAGCCCACCGAGGCCTCCTAAGCCGATGCCTCCGAGCCCACCGAGGCCTCCTAATCCCATTCCCAACCCAAGATTAGGGGAAGATTCGCAGACTGTGGTTTGTCCACCCAGGCCTCCTAAACCGATGCCTCCTAGACCTCCTAACCCACCAAGACCGAGACCTAAGCCTCCCATTCCCAATCCGATATTAGGAGATGATTCGCAGACGGTGCTAGTGCCTAAGCCGCCGAGTCCGAGTCCGAGGCCTCCTAGACCCCCGAGGCCACCAATTCCGCCGATTCCGCCAAGATATCCGAGGCCTCCTAAGCCTCCTAGGCCTGATTCACAGACTGTCGCGCCAATTCCGAAGCCAGGGCCGGACTCGCATACTGTGGTGCCCCCGAGCCCAAGTGGGTTGCAGCGGGCGACACACAAGAGAGCTGAAAAGAATAAAATAAATGAATTTTATTTAAGTTGGTTTGTATATTATAATTTTTATTTTGTAATTTAAGTTTGTATATAAAGTAAACTAGCCGTTTTCCCGCGGTTTCACTCGCATCCCGTGGGAATTACTGCCCGTACCCGGATAAAATATAGCCTATGTCACTCGTGGATAATGTAGCTTTCGAATGGTGAAAGAATTTTTAAAATCGGTCCAGTAGTTGTTTAAGCCTATTTCATTACAACCAAACAAACAAACCAAAGTTTCCTCTATATAATAGTACTAGCTTCTGGCCCGCGACTTCGTACGCGGATCATGTCGCGTTATTAGCCAGGCGACAACGGGAGTCGTCAAAATCAATAGACCTGAAGCATCTGATGTCGTATTCTAAGAGCCCGGTAGCGACTGAATATGCGAGGCGATTCAGAACTTTCATTTTTGTAAGTCAACCCACCAGTTTAAACAATGCGATGCGATAACATATGCGATGCGATGTCTACACCCTAAGAGAAACCTATCTTCAAAATTTCATGTCACTTTCTTCAAAAATCATAAGCCTTCTATACAAATTACTAAACCCCTATTTACCACCTTAGGGGTGGAATTAAAAAAAAATGGTGAATCACGTGTTTACTTATTTATTTCAAGGAGTAACTTCACCAAGTTTCATG
>NWSH02000011.1:169980-180115 GCA_002382865.2 Heliothis virescens
AAAAATAAAAAAATGCAACAAATATGAAATATATAATTCCTTGTAGATAATTTGATACTGAATCAAAGTCCAGAACATAAAATTGCTCTAGCACGTCGGAATTTGGAGATAAACCATGGTTATAGTGCTAAAAACGCGATTTTTAAGGATATTTGACGTAAATTTTAGGAGGACAAAAAAAAATATAGTATATTTTACCTATACCATCATATAGTACTACTTTCCCCGCATTCAATCCATTTTAATTTAAATTTTTACGACTTTTCTTTCCCAAGATATAGCATTTTATATTTACATCAGAGTTTTTCATACTAATAGATCAAATAGAATATAGGGGAGATCGAACTACCGCAGCTAAAATAGTATAGAACGTCAATAAAAACTCGTAGCGTTAGAAATTAAAATGGGTTGGCATCGGGAAGAGTAGTACTATATGATGGTATAGGTAAAAAAAAAACTATATTTTTTTTGTTCTCCAAAAATTTACGTCAAATAGCCTTAAAAATCGCCTTTTTAGCACTATAACCATGGTTTATCTCCAAATCCTGACGTGCTAGAGCAATTTTATATTCTGGACTATGATTCAGTATGAAATAATCTACAAGAAATCATATCCCTATATTAAGATTTAGAACATAACTTCCTCGTACGTAATATAGTGTTTTAGCCTAGATTAAGTTATGTAGCTCTTAAAATTATTATTATTAAGACCTTTATTTTTTATAACATCTGAGATATTTTAAATTATTAATGTGATCCATGTGTTTAATAAATTTTATTTTATTTATTTTATTTTATATATTTTACCTTTGTTGCAAAAATGCTGTAGACCAGTGTTATTATTCATACTCCTGAGCAGGTTATAGTATACTTTTCATCACGCTACAATCAATAGGAGCAGAGCAGTGAAGGGAAATGTTGTGAAAACGGGAGAAATTATGACGACCTGTTGTCGCTGGCACAAGCGACATGATCCGCGAACGAAGTCGCTGGCAGAAGCTAGTAGTTAATTAAATTAAAAATTAATTGAATCTTTACTCACCAGCTAGTACCAAAGCCTTTGACGCCATTTTGTGTTCCTGACAGTCTGTGACAAAAACCTTCAAGTTCTCACCTTATATACGAAAGAAATTAATTTAAATCTATTTGAGAAACCATCTTGCACGGTTCAACTGTTCAAGCGTAACCATTTTGTCTTCGAATAATATTTTGACGATTTTTTTCAATAAAAGTTAATTGAAATGTAATATTTATAAATAATGGGGAATTATTTTTTTGGTATATAAGTAGCAGTCGATTTTGAGTTGGGGTTTTCATTTTAGAAGGATTTGGGAATGGTAAGTTGGTTAGTGATTAATTGCGGAATTCAATAACCTGTCTATCTCTGGATTTGCTTACTAGAGATAGAATTTTGACATAAGCTGCATACAAGTAATGTGAAAAATCTATCTTTAGTAAGCAAATTCATAGATAGATAGAATATTGAGAATGGACGAAAATGGTAAGTTGCTGCATAATATGCACAAAAATTTTACATCGCTCATTATTTCGTATAATTTTTTTTTTCTTCAATATTCTTTTAATAAACAACAAAAATATACACATTTATTTGCCAAATTAAAAAAATATATAAATGATGTTTTTACATAAAAACTAAAAAATTACTACTAAAAAAAATTACAAGAAATAAAAGTGACTTCTAAAATCAATAAAAAGAAAAAAAAAACCGGCCAAGTGCGAGTTGGACTCGCGCAGGAAGGGTTCCGTACGTTTATTGTATGGGGTAATTTTTATTTTTTATTTTTAGTATTTGTTGTTATAGCGGCAACTTCCCTTACCCTTTGGGTACGGAACCCTAAAAAACACTTTTAGTTCATATTTAATTCGACACCGAGGCTGTCATTTGACCATCTTTGACATTCGTTACGGGTAGTCAGAAGCCAGAACGTCTGACAACCAGTCTTACCAAGTGTTATCAGGTTGTCCAGTTAACTGGCATTCTGCTGCATCTGATTAAACTGGAAGACGACCGTAAGGTAGTAGCAAGCAATGTACAGACGAAAGCTGGTCAACCCACCCGAATCAGTCAAATTTTACCAATCAAACATTAACCTTCCACTATTGTGATAAGGTTGAAAATCGATTGCAGAAATTTGACAGATTGTGGTAACTTGATGTGCTGTCGTCTGTACATTATCAATTAATTTTCTACCGAAAGAATAAGGTTAAAATGGTTATAACAATCTTAAGGTGCATTCGACCACTAGAAGCGGGAAATTCAAATATAAANAATCTGTCAAATTTTACCAATCAAACATTAACCTTCCACCATTGTGATAAGGTTGAAAATCGATTGCAGAAATTTGACAGATTGTGGTAACTTGATGTGCTGTCGTCTGTACATTATCAATTAATTTTCTACCGAAAGAATAAGGTTAAAATGGTTATAACAATCTTAAGGTGCATTCGACCACTAGAAGCGGGAAATTCAAATATAAAATGGTTTTTTCATGTTTTACCTAAGTTAACATGCAATATGAGTCGTGATCTTATGATTGGCGGTTATAATAGTGGGATATTATAAAGTAATTTCTGATATCCTTGTTTAACTCCGAAACTTCTTACAATTTAAATGTAACTGTAAAAAACTTTTTATTGCGAAATATCATAGTTTCGAATGCACCTTAAGAGGAAGTTTGAAAGTGGCACCGGTAACCGTAAAATTATGCGGAAACCGGCTGGCATGGTATGGGCATGTGATACGGAGGAATGAGGATCATGTTGTGAGGAAGGTTTTGAGCATGAATGTGGATGGATATTGTGGAAGGGGATGACCAAAGAAACGATGGATGGATTGTGTGAAAGTCGATATGGCTAGGAAGAATGTTACTTGTGAGATGACGGCAGATAGAAGAGTATGGATGGAAGAAGAAAACATGCTGCGCCGACTGCAAATAAATTGGGATAAGGGCAGGGAGATGATGAATTAACTTACCAATGTATAATTATATTCTGAAACGTACCTGAAATCAAACAAAGGATATGTTTATTAATCAGTAAGTATATAAAAGGAGAACCTATTTCATAAATCTATTTATTTTCTATGCTATGGCCCTTTCTCGCCCTTGGCCGGTTTTTATTGCTTTTCAGTGTATTATTGTAAAGTATACATTAAAGAACTCGTGGCTAAGTTAAAGCCACGCGGATCGATCGATCATAAAGTTAAGCAACGCTTGGCTCGGACCATCTTGGCAGAACGAGTTCTTCCGTGTTTCGGAAGGCACGATAAACTGGTGGGTTCCGGCTGTCATTTGACCATCTTTGACAGTCTGTATGGGTATTCAGAAGCCAGAGAGTGACAACCAGTCTTACTTAAGGCCCGTTTACACATTGCGATTTCATTGCCCGTTGCTTGCCATTTTGATGCTGCTTGCACTGTGTAAACGTAGTCGTGCAACAGGTAAATGGTCGCCTGTCAAATATTCCTGCAAATAAATGGCAAGCAACGGGCAATGAAATCGCAATGTGTAAATGGGCCTTAAGGGTTGCCCGAGTAACTGGGCTGTGGAGCTCAGACAGGCAGTCGCTCCATGTAAAATAATGGTAACTGCCTCGTTGGTCTAGTTGTCGCATAGCCGACTGCTGATCACGAGGTCTCGGGTTCGATTCCCGGGACGGGCCGAAATCGCTTTGTGGGTTTTCGAAACTTTCACAAAGCAGCCCGGAGTTGGAAGTTGGTCATTGATACACCCGTGCATCGGAGAGCACGTTAATGTCGGTCCTGCGCGTGATCTCTCTCCGGTCGTGACGGATTGCCGTCCCATCGGGTTATGAGAGTGAGGGAATAGGGAGTGCACCTGTGTCTGCGCAAATGCTTGTGCACTATAATATGTCCTGCGCAGCTGGCTGATCTCCTTATATGAGAACAGCCGCCGTGGCCAGTAATCGGCTAGGATGCCATCAATGTTTAGCTAATCACCAAAAAATCACAAACATAAATACACACAGATAAAAGTGAGAACTTCTTTTTCTGAAGTCGGTTAAAACCTTGAATTAAGAAGCGGTTTCTTTTAATCATTATCAAATCTTAAACAAATGATATTTAATTTCTCTTATCACAATAATATTGATGTTTAATTAGAAATTGTCCGTGTAGCTAGCGGCAAGGAAATTTCAACCTTACATGTTTAAAATAAGGTTGATTTTCTAAAAACATTTGCAGTGACCCTGGCTTTTTGTTTTTGAAAAATCTATGTATGTATGAAAAGGTAATATAGAAAGTTACTCAGTTTCGTCCGAATGGCGTTGAGATTAATTCTAATTATATTATTGGGTACGTATTTATTTTTATTAAAATTATAGAGTCAGTGTCCTGCGTGGGCTTATCAATGCTATACGAAGCGAAGCGACCCGAAGCGAAAACAAATATGGACGCTGCGCCGGGCCCTCAAATTAATGAAACACAATAGATGAAGTGTAATTTAGCAGAAATAAACAACTGGGGGGTGATTCTCTAACGCAAAACATCTTTACAACCAAGAAATCATCGTTGCAACATCTATAAGTGCGCGATCGCAGCGCTTCAACGATGTTGACGGCGCGACATAGAACTAAAATATGGTTCCAAATGTATGAAAAATCATCCTCGCCTTCGACAACGACGACTTCGCCTTCGATTTTATCCTTCAAACCGAAAAGCTTGTCATTTGTGAGGTCGTCGTTGTTGTCATCTATGATGTGTCAGTTAGAGAATCGCATGGCTGTAATGCCATCTCAGTCATGCAAATGTAAACTCGTATTTAAATGATAATATCATGAGCCGAATTTTATTTTTAAATAAACAAATATATATGTAAAGATTTTTTATTAGGGTTCCGTACCCAAAGGGTAAAAAGGAACCCTATTACTAAGACTTCGTTGTCTGTCTGTCTGTCTGTCTCCAGGCTGTATCTCACTAACCGTGATAACAAGAAAGCTGAATTTTTCACAAAGATGTATTTCCGTTGCTGCTATAACAACAAATACTAAAAAGTAAAAAATATATATTAAGTAGGTCCCCATACAATAAACGTGTGAAACCGCAAATTATAACTTTGTTTTTCATACAAATATATGAAAAACAAAGTTATAATTTGCGGTTTCATAAATGTTATATTTTGGCTAGTTGTAGGTAATAGATACGTTCATTCTTCATAGACAATGGTACGGAACCCTTCGTGCGCGCGTCCAACTCGCACTTGGCCGGTTTTCTTTAGTTAATTAGTGCCTTCTCAAATGAAGTATGACGTCTTAAATAAATCTCAAAATATTTTTGAATTAATTTCAGGATTTCTTCTTTATCCGGTGACATCAAAACCAGGACTGGGCGTCGGAGTGAATACGGACAAAAGACAGCTCTTATTCAAATATAATCTCACTCCCAGGCTCTTTCCAAAATTGATTAATATACCTAGCCTTTATATTCAGCCTTCCACTTCGTCCTAATCACGTCAACTTCTAAATACATAGGTTTAAGATTCCACTATAATTTACAACATTCTAATAAAAAAAACTTAAGCTAAAAACTAAAAGGCGTCAAAGAATTCCTCCCCGTCACTGTCGACCGGGAGCGTGCCCAAAAGGCTGGCAGCATTGCCACGCTGGATGGCAATGCTTATTCTTTGTCCAAGGTAGTAGCCAGCCTTTTGGTCATTATCATTTGTTTAATTGCCTCGTTGGTCTAGTTGTCGCATAGCCGACTGCTGTGCACGAGACCTCCGTTTCAAATCCCGGGTCGAACTCGCTTTGTGGGTTTTAGAAACTTTCACAAAGCAGTCCGGAGTCTGGAAGTTGGTGATTGATACACCCGTGCATCGGAGCACGTTAATTTCGGTCCTGCGCCTGATCTCTCCGGTGGTGTGGATTGCCGTCTCATCGGGTTATAAGAGTGAGGTAATAGGGAGTGCACCTGTGTCACAGCAAATGTGCAGCCACTATAATATGTCCTGCGCAGCTGGCTGATCTCCTTGTGTAGACAGCCGCCGTGACCGGCTTTGGCCGCCATTACCATTTGATAGATGTGTAGACCTAAGTGGGGTCATAAAAGTATTTAGATATTATTGGGGTCATAAAGTAGACCTAGTTGGGGTCATAAAGTAGACCTAGTTGGGGTCATAAAAGTGGTATGTGTATTTGTATGGGGTCTTGATTGTAATGTAAAATTAGATTGTTTTAGTTGTTAAATTTTTAGGAAGATATTTGTGATTTTTTATTGAAAAATTAAGAGCCTCAAATTAATTTTTAACTTTATGTTTTTATTGTTTAAGATATCTTTATGTAAATAAAATGAATAGAACTGGTGCCTATTTTTTTATTTATTATCCGAAAACCCTATATCGTTAAGCTGAACAGTTTATTTGTTTGTTTGCCCATGTGTATCACAGGAACTAAGTAGGTATTAAATTAGATTTTTAAATGTTTTCATCATCTGCCTAGCCTTTTCCCAACTATGTTGGGGTCGGCTTCCAGTCTAACCGGATGCAGCTTAGAACCAGTGTTTTACATGGAGCGACTGCCTATCTGACCTAAAAGCATCCCCAATCAATGCTTATTTATTAAATTAAAAAGGTATATTTATTACTCTTACTGTAATGACCAATGACCCCGGTAACTCAATTAATACTTATTAAAATCCGTCACTTAAAAAATCGCAGTCATCTGCTTATAAGAATAATTTAAGATTTTCGCAATATCAGTGAATACAAATTATAATNTTCTGACTATCCGAAACGATTGCCAAGGATGTTCAAATTACAGCCGGGACCCACCAATTTATCGTGCCTTCCAAAACACGGAAGAACTCGTTATGTCAAGATGGTCACTCATCCACGGACCGACCGCGCCAAGCGTTGCTTAACCTTATGATCGATCGATCCGCGCGACTTTGACTTAGCCACGAGCTCTTAAAAGTTTTATTTAGCTTATTTATCGAGGAAGGCTATAGACTATCTATTTTTCTGGAAGCGCGAAGTAAATCCTACTGTCGCAACTATTTCCCGCATCCAGACAAAAATATCTGTGTACCAGAATTAAATCGTTTAAGTAGCTCTGTAAGTATCTATGTAAGTGCTCTATCTATACTTATAATAAATCTGTAGAGAGGTCAATTCTGTACATGAAATATATTTCCAAAATAACTATCAGGGGGTGATAAGGGATCGATACTGATGCGTGTAATGAGTATAATTTGTATGTCCGTCTGTCTGTATAACCGTTAAAGAAACAAAATCTACTGGACGGATTTTAACGAAACTTGGTACAATTATTATTCATACTCCTGAGCGGATTATAGTATACTTTTCATCACACTACAATCAATAGGAGCCGAGCAGTGAAGGGAAAGATCTTTGATTATGACGATCCGTTGTCGCTGGCATCCGCGAACGAAGTCGCTGGCAAAAACTAGTATTTAACAAAAGTTAGATTCTAAATCTTTGCTCTTAAGCAAAATTTTTCACATAGAATTACATCTAAGAGAGTTTCATCGGATTCTAATGTCAATATCGTCTGCATCCCTGTGACGTCACGATAAATCAACATGGCTGCCAATCAAGTCGACAAGACAAATAGTCTACCTACAGAATGCAAGCCTAAGCTAGGTTATAACTATAACCAGCTCAGGGGTATGAATAATAATTGTACCAAAGTTATTCAAAGAGACCGAAAAAATCGACCGAAAAAATCTTCCCCTGATAGTTATTTTGGAAATATATTTCATGTACAGAATTGACCTCTCTACAGATCTCTACTAATATTATCCATACTATCCCTCCCTACTAATATTATAAATGCGAAAGTAACTCTGTCTGTATGTCTGTTACGCTTTCACGCCTAAACCAGTGAGCCGATTTTGATGATATTGGGTACAGAGATAGAATAGACTCTGAGGAACAACATAGGCTACTTTTTATCCGGTTACGGGAAATAGTTCCCTCGGGAAGCGGGCGGAGCCGCTGGCAGAACTAGCTTCTTTTTATATTATTTGTCAAATCTATTTATTTTGAACCTACCTGCGGAATTCAATAACCTATTCGATTCTCTTCGATCGATTTCCTTGCTAGAGATATGAATTTGACATTACTTGTATGGGGCTAATGTCAAAAAACTATGTCTAGTAAACAAATTCACAGATAGAATATAGAAATGGTCGCGAAAAAAAACACTGAAAGGGACAAAATAAAACTTTTCACATGGCTCTAGAAGTCGGTGTCTGCAGGTCTGTTGACTGTGTTTATTTTGCCACCGACTTCTAGAGCCATGTGAAAAGTTTTATTTTGTCCCTTTCAGTGTTTTTTTGTGAAGTCGGTTTTCTTTTGTAAAAAAGTTTTTTATTTTGTGCCTTTCAGTTTTCGGGTCTAAAACTATAATATTTTTACCTAATACCGTACAGTCGGTACCCATAATTGTATCACCGACATAGAATATCAAGTTTTCACCTATGAAATTTGAAGAATTCTCTCGATTCCTCAGGGTTTCCATCATCAGACGCTGACCTGGTGACAATGGGACCCAACTGCAAGCATACCCTTTCGTATAAAGAAAGAATTTTTCAAATCGGTCTTCGAGAAATCGAGTAACAAAGACAAAAAAAATACGGTCGACTTGAGAACTCCCTTTTTTTTGAAGTCGGTTAAAAACTCGCGACTGTTACTGTTTCAAACTCGGCTAGCGGCAAAATCTGGGTGAAACCGAATGAAAATCTAGTGGATGCAGTTTTATAGCGTTATGTATTATGATTGCAATAACACCATGAGAAGTGCTGACTAATTTCTAAATTGTGTTTAGAGAACAAATTATGCTTAGTTTTTACCGCGGATATGTCTGTATTTTTTATTGCTACTGACAAATATTTTGTCTTTTTTAGGGTTCCGCAACAAAAGGGTAAAACGGGACCCTATTACTAAGCCTCCGCTGTCTGTCTGTCTCCACGCTGTATCTCATAAGCCGTGATAGCTAGAAAGCTGAAATTTTCATAAATAATGTATTTCCGTTGCCGCTATAACAACAAATACTAAAAATTAAAAAAAAAAATAAGTGTTGTCACCATATAATAAACGTGTGAAACCGCAAATAATAACTGTTATTCATATGTTTGTATGCAAAACAAAGTTACCTATATTTTGCTGCCCGAAAAATGTTTTTATTTTGGCTAGTTGTAGATACGTTCATTTTTCATAGATAATGGTACGGAACCCTTCGTGCGCGAATCCAACACGCACTTAGCCGGTTTTTCTAGTTATTCTGGAAGTCCGTTAAAAAGTTTATCGAACTCAATTAAGCCGGATTCCTATATCGCGATATATTTGCGATTAGGGATTGAATGCTCCTTATAAATTAGGTACATACGTCAAATTACAATTTTTAATTGCAAAACTACAGATAGACTAGATATAGAAATTGGCTATTCTTTCACCGCTTAGTATTGTGGTTGACAAAAATAAGCGGTGATAAACAATGTTTCCACCATACTATTATTCATGCTTGCCTATCAATGGCCTGCTTGTGATCTCTATCGTGCTATGAGAGTGAGGGAATAGGGAGTGCACCTGTGTCACAGCTAATGTGCAGCCACTATAATATGTCCTGCGCAGCTGGCTGATCTCCGTGATATGAGAACAGCCGCCGTGTCCAACAATCGGCTAGGACGCTATTTTCATTCTTATCAATGACTTTATTTGTCAAATAAATATTCGAAAAACAAACAGAAAAACCAACTTAAGAACATTTTAGATAGCTATTTTTGTATCTGTAATATTTTACAAAAATAATTACACATTCAAAAACAACTTAGGGTTGATTCAACCAAACTTGAACTACTCTTCGAGTAACTATACCAAGATATAGCTATTAATCATCATCTTCCTGCCCTGTTCCCAATTTTATTTGTGGTCGGCGCAATATGTTTTTTTGCTTCCATTTCTCCCTGTCACTCGTCATACTGACATTCACTTCCTTCTTACTCATGTTATCTCTCACGCAATCCATCCATCTTTTCTTTGGTCTTCCTCTCCCTCCCTCTACATTCATACTTAACACCCTTTTTTAACCGACTTCCCAAAAAGGAGGAGGTTCTCAATTCGACCGTATCTTTTTTTTT
>NWSH02000011.1:180215-216492 GCA_002382865.2 Heliothis virescens
TTATCCCTTTCAGTGTTTTTTTGTGAAGTCGGTTTTGTTTTTTTTGTAAAAAGTTTTTTTGTTACATTTGTTTCATCCCTCCTCATTACCAAGATATAGCTATTCCACGATCTTAATCTCAAGTAAAAGTAATTTTTCTATGCAATCTGAAGTTTGGTATAACTATACGCGCATAGAGGAGTGAACGTTGAACGAATTTATTACCCGGCAAAAAAATATTACTCCAAAGCGCGACGGTATTTCATCTAATATTGTGTCAACACGTTATTGTCGTATATTCAGTCACATCTGTCAATTGCTTGTATCATAATATCAGCTGATGATAGTCCACCATGTTAGAATAATACTAGAATATTTTGCTATACCGTCAAAATCGGTGGTATAAAATTTATTCCCGATTAGTAAGCTGACTCTTGGATTTGTAGTTAGTATAACAGAAACTTTGTTTATTCTAGAGGAATTTGGATTGAACAGCAATTTACTCTCAGATAACAACTTAATCTTTATGCGTTGACACCCTGGCGCCATCGAATCTTCCCAGTACGGCAGGCTGTGCTGGTGCGGCTGCTGCTTCTGCAGAGACCACCAAGCGGCGCAAGTATAGCAATCTTGTTGGAAACTATACTTTTGAGCCGTTTGGGGTCGAAACGCTCGGACCATGGGGCCCAAGTACACGCCTCCTATTCAAGGACTTAGCCAAAAGGCTCGTTGACGCTTCACGTGACCAGAGGGCTGGCTTATTCTTTGGTGAAAGAATTAGCATTGCCATACAACGTGGCAATGCAGCCAGTCTGCTGGGCACGTTTCCGGAGGACAGTGATGTGGAGGAATACTTCGACGTCTAACATCACTCATGTTCCCTTTTTTATGTACATTTTTATTTTAGTTTGTATATATTAGTAATTAATAGTAGTTTTAAGTTTGTATATGTTTATAAGTAATTTTTTATTTTATTTTTTTATTTTATAATAACTTATTCTAGTTTGTCGAATCGGCGATTTGTTATATTGATACACACACTAACACACAACTCAATATTTAATAACATTATCGATTAGTTTAAAATAAAATCTTTTTTTACTAAAACAATATTCAAAAGTTGATTTTTAATTTCAAATCAGATGTATCGATTGAAAATATAATATTAACAATATTGTAACTAGCATTTTAGACTCTATAGCGTTAATTATAAGGTTGTGTTATAATTGTAGGTTCAAATCATATTAAAAGAATATAAAATTTATAAGAACTTAAGCTAATAATTGGTTTAATATAATGTAGTCCATGACTAGATGTTAAATATGAAAGAGTTGAGTGTAACAATATTATTAATATTTCTTGGTAAGTAAAACCTAACATCATCTGCCTAGCCTTTTCCCAACTATGTTGGTGTCGGCTTCCAGTCTAATAGATGCAGCTGAGTGCCAGTGTGTTATAGAGCGACTGCCTATCTGATCTCCTCAACACAGTTACTCGGGCAATCCCATACCCCTTGGTTGACTGGTTTATCAGACTTTCTGGCTTCTGACTACCCGTAACGACTGCCAAAGATGTTCAAACGACCACCAATTCATCATGCCACCCGAAACACGGAAGAATTTATCATGACGAGATGGTCCCCTTTCTACCATTTGGGGTCAAAAAAGTGAGAGAGTTAGTTGGGGTCATTAAAGTATTTAGTGATTATTAATTATTGTTGGTCGGGGCCCAAAAAAGTAAAAAAACCGGTCAAGTGCGAGTTGCACTCGCACATGAAGGGTTCCGTACCATTATATACCTTATATGTTTTACCTGTTGGGTACGGAACCCTAAAAAAGGATCACTACAAATACTGAAAGAGTTAAAAACACCTGTCTCTCAAGTAAGAGTGTGCGTTCGATGCCTGGTCAGGGTACCAATGCAACTTTTCTAAGACTATTAAACACCAAAGACTGAATAAAGGTGAAAGGAAAACATGTCGAGGAAACCTGTACTATAAAGTGTGAGTACAGCAACCCGCATCTCTTGCACGTGGTGATTAACGCTCAATCCTTCTCTGTGTGAGAGGAGGCCGCAGCACAGCAGTGCAACGATACAAAGGCTGATGATGACACCCTGATTCTCTGTCCACAGTCCCCCGGGTCATGAGTGTAGCTGTGAACACCTATTGTTCCATACCATGTCCATTTTTCTACCCAACTGCACCCCCGAAGGTGCTTGGGGAGCTCCAGTCTCCAAAAAGACCTGGTCTCATGGGGAGAGCTTCGCTTTACGGTAAGAATACATTCAAAAATCTATCAGCTATTATTAATTCATTTTTTAATATTGATACACCCGTGCATCCGTGTGTCCTGCTTGTGATCTCTCTCCGGTGGTGTCGGAGTGCCGTCCTATCGCGCTATCAGAGTGAGGGAATAGGGAGTGCACCTGTGTCACAGCAAATGTACAGCCACTATAATATGTCCTGCGCAGCTGGCTGATCTCCTTATACGAGAACAGCCGCCGTGACCGACAATCGGTCTTGCACGCCATTATTATTATAATTCATTCTCATATTCAAGGCAACTAGTTCCCTCGTGCAACCTCGTGCACGCGGTTAAAAAGTTATTCCTTTAAATTCGGTTTCGGTGTTTTGACGTAAAAGCCTGGCAGTCCGACGAGTTACTGTCATTTTTTATACGTCAGCTGAACTTTCACCATCAGTTTAAATCATCATCTGCCTAGCTTTTTCCCAACTGTGTTGGAATGGCTGAGAACTAGTTTTTTTACAAGGAACGGCTGTCTTTCTGACCTCCTCAACCTAGTTACCTTAGCAACCCGGCACTCCTCGATAAGACTGGTGGTCTTTCTGGCTTCTGACTACGAAACGACTGCCAAAGATGTTCAAATGTCACGGGACCGGGACCCACCAACTTATCGTGCTTTCCGAAACACGGAGGAACTCGTCATGACAAGACAGTCCCACGGAGCGACCGTTACTTAACCTTATGATCGATCGATGCGTGCGGCTGTTACTTAGGGTCGATTTTAGAAACCTATCTCTCCGCTGTTTTGAGATTGAAAATTTTACATAATTTACATGGAGCCAGTGGCAAAATTTAATTTTTAATCGCCAATCTACGGATAGATAGCTTACAGAACTCCATTAACCATGATCTCTAAAGCCTACCACTAACAAAGCAACTAAAATATTTTTCTACATTTCAGATTACGAAGACTTTGACAATCTACCAGAATATCCGCCTCTACGCTATAGACCTTATTTTCGACGTGCAGAAGAAAAACCTGAGGTTAAGCCACAGCCAAAGCCTGACCCCCCACCCGCAAAAAAGCCGAAACCCCCAGTTGAAGAATCGGCACCTTCGGAATCGGCGTCTCACGAATCGGCAGCTAAGAAAAAAGAGCCCTGCCCTCCACCGCCTAAGAAGTTTTTTGCGTCACTGTGCTCTATTCCCGGGGCAGTAGTTGATACTATGTTGAGTGGCGAAATTGTAGTTTAGTGTAGTTTAAAATATAATTATGAAAATAAAGAAAAAAGTACTGCTATAGTATTTTCGTTTTACGATGAGTTCCCTGACAGCTCATAACTGGCAATTAAGTGATTTAACCTAAATTTTGACGATTATTTAATAATATCAAATCGGTTGCCGAAGACATCGCTTTTTTGTCGATTCAGTAACTTGCATCAATCTCTATTGACGTAGCTCACATTCCAATTCAAACATTTGACATTTTCGACATTATATTAACTTATATTATCAAACATTATTTATTTTGTTAATTTACCATTAATATTATGCAGTTTATTTAAATTATAAAAAAAAAACACTAGGTAATTAACAAACAGACAATATTTTAAAATAACTGAATTTGCGAAAATACTATAGTTGTCTCTTGATAATCTAACTAAGAGTGAAGTTGGTGAAATTGAAAGTGAAATTGCGCATCCGAAAACGGCACGGAGAGATTTTAATGCAAGCTGTTGATTTGCATCCTGGTAAAAATTCAGGAGGTAGTTCAAGAGGGATATTAAATTAATCAATTGAAACTACGGGAGACGGGAAATGACTTCTGTGCGCTAGTTTTTTTTTTTGTTGAAATATAACAGTAAGTATTTCAGAATTAATTAAACAAAATCTAAATATATAAATCTATATATATGAGTTGTATTGTGCTCGAGATAAAATAAATAAAAATAAAACTCAAAGGTGACTGACTGACTGACTGACATAGTGATCTATCAACGCACAGCCGAAACCACTGGATGGATCGGGCTAAAATTTGGGACGCAGGCAGATGTTATGACGTAGGCATCCGCTAAGAAAGGATTTCCCGAAATTCACACGGGAACGGGAAAAAACGGGATTTCAAGTATAGCGCGGGCGAAGCCGCTGGCAGAAGCTAGTCGTGAATAAAATCAATCCATTCATCAGCCCGTGTCGTTTGCGTTTGTGTGAAAGCGCAGCGCGGTTATAAGGTTACTAACACATTTAAATACGGCCAGTATACCTACACTCACACATTTCGGTAAATAAAAACATACTCATTTTATTGTTGTTTGCGTCGAGAATCATTAGCATAACTACGTCCTTGACTTTGACTAGGATGCAAATCAACAGCTTGTATTGTATAATATACATTAGGGTGTCCCTTATATGAGCAAAAAAATTTTTTTTTCGAATTTCGAAATGCATACCCTCTATATTTTTTACTTATGCTTTAAGATACTCAAATACAAAATTTCATCATTCTAGCATAATTGTAACCCGTGCCGACTTAGCTTCAAAGTTTAGTAAAAATCGCATTAAGTCCTAACATTTCGGTTTGCAACAAAATCACTATAAATTCAATAAATTAGGGAACAAATGTAAAAATTAAATGCGATGAATATTAAATTCAATGAATAATATAAAATAAGAACAATCAGCGAGGGTAACTCCTTTTTAGAATATTTTTTTACAGTTCGGATATATGTATTTTCTGTTTCTGGACACAGAGCGCAGTTAGAACTGTTATTGTTCTTCTTGAGCCGTAATAAATCCGTTAAAACCATTTATTAATTTAACAACCCTCTCAGTATTACCATTCACAACTCTCAAATTATTTTTTATTCTTAGCATCAAGAAAAGCAGCATTATATCCCAGAAGATATATCTTCCTTAACAAAACTGACATCAATCTGGAGTCGTGATTGAAATTGTTTGCTATACCAAATCATCCAGTGTTTAATCTAAAAACTGAAACTAGAAAACAAGATAATAAAAATAAAAATTATTATTAAACAATTATTAATAACAAAATTAATTAAAATAAGTCATATAAAATTAATAAAACTCCCCAAACTACCTTCGAGTCTGTTTTCCCTTCGACGTGTCATAGTGTTTGCTAAAATTTGAAAGTTTGTCCCTGTAAAACTTAGCAATCATTTTCTTCGTAGTTTGGTTATCAACTTCGTCATCAAACAGTGAAAGAGTGAATATGTCTTCACATAAATACCACAAGTGATGGATAAACTTGCTTATAGCAGCTTAAGCAATTGATGCATCTATGTACTTTTGCGTAGTCTATTAATGTCTTGATTATTTTTTTTGCTTTTTGATTGGTCGCAACAGTGCATTCGAGCCAAGGTTTAACATGCATTATCGCGATAAATAAGCAAACATACAGTTTAACCTTTGTAAGAAGAAATAAACATATTTTTAAAGAATAGATCGCCCTCACCATCCAACAAGTTCTTCGCGCAGTTAGGAAATACTCTTATCGGTATTCTTGCTTTTTACCAATATATAATGCATTCCCTAATCATTAAAAAAATCAAAATCAAAAAAGGATTTATTAAAAGTAGGCTAAAAAACAGCATTTTTCAAACGTCAAAGTTACAGGAGACAGTCCCATAAACGCCCGCGCTTCATATTTTCCTATGTGTTTTTGCTGGAAAGAAGAAGTGGCGGAACAAACTCCCCAGCAGGTGTGTTGTGTTGCTGACACCTGTCTGGCAGTGAGATTAGAAGAATCTTAATACAAAATTAAGTTAACAGTCAGTTTAACCTCTAGAATACTTGTAAAATAAGAGTGACAGAATTTGTCGACTAGATGGTAATTGGGCACCACTTGTTTGACAGCTAGGCAATCCAATAAGGATTTTTTTTTGTTAATCACTTCATAAATTGACCAACATATTAACGCACTAAACAATGAATAACTAATAATCTCGAAAATTACGTAAAAAATAAAAAATAAAACATGTAGCCATAAGTCGCAGCGTAGTACTCGCGCTATTTGTATGGAAAAACTTAAATCGCAAGTCGGCACGGGTTACCATCAATCAATCGAGGTAATATTTTTTTCTAAACAATATAAGGTTGATACGAAACTTTTAAGAAGGTATGCGTAAAAAAATATCGACCTTGAAATTTAAGGGACACCCTAATATACATACATAGTTAAGATATTGTAAAATAAAAGCTAAAAATATACACGTTGTTTGTTTATCTACCTAATACATCTATTTAATTATCCAAAAATCATGGATTGATATAGCACCTTCAGAATCGGCAATGGCATATCGAATCGGCATCTAAGAAAAATACGGTATTTCAAGTTGAAGAGCATAAAATGCTCTACCAATCATTATTTAAAGGCTAAGGTCAAAAAAACAATATGGCATTTTCATGATAAATAGTACTAAAAATAAGCCACCTAAGGATTAGATTCCACAAAAAAAAGGTATCAGTTTCGCGGACATGTTACAAATGTTCGCTCGCAATGTGTTACTGTTTGCTAGAGCGAGTACACCACGAGATACATTTGTGTGCGTCACAGTGCCGCACACCGGGGGACATCTCGCTTCATAAAAACTAAAGATTGAAAAGATGTATTAAAAATAACTATCAAAATATTATGTTAGGCTTTCAATTTATATAGTTTACCATCTATTTTCAGTTAAACTGTCTAATCCATCAAATGTACAAACAATTTTGCTTAAAGTTCAATTTTACAACAAATATTTGTCTAAATTATTATATTCTGCTTATAAAGGACTAGCCGTTTTCCCGCGGTTTCACTCGCATCCCGTGGCAATTACTGCCCGTACCATGATAAAATATAGCCTATGTCACTCGTGGATAATGTAGCTTTCGAATGGTGAAAGAATTTTTAAAATCGGTCCAGTAGTTTTTGAGCCTATTCATTACAACCAAACAAACAAAGTTTTCCTCTTTATAATATTAGTATAGATGTGCTTAAAATAAAACTGAAATATTCTGCCTAAATATATCAATCATCTTTTGGTCAACTACCTTCTGCCAGCGGCTTCGCCCGCGTAAAACTTAAAATCCCATTTTTCCCTTTCTCATGGGAATTTCGGGAAATCCTTTCTTATCTCGCGTGAGAGTCTTAAGATGAACCTCTGTGCAAAATTTCAGCTTTATAGGTTCACGGGTTTGGGCCCTGCGTTGATGAGTCAGTGAATGAGTCAAGACTTTGATTTTTATACGTATAGAAGAAGATAATTTGGTTCAATTAACTGGAAAAAGAACCCTAAGATTTAATTTATTTAAAGTGATATAAATATGAGAGGAAATAGTTTCGGTCCGAATGCACACTCTATTTTTAAAGAACTTTCTAGGCGGCTGGTTGACGCTACCCGTGACCAAAAGGCTGGCTACTACCTTGGTCAAAGACTAAGCATTGCCATCCAGCGTGGCAATGCTGCCAGCCTTTTGGGCACGCTCCCGGTCGACAGCGACGGGGAGGAATTCTTTGGCGCTTTTTAGTTTTAGTTTTTTTAGAATGTTGTAAATATATGTAAATAAAAATTTGACTTTGTCACTCTTGTTTGATCGAACAACGTTTAAGAAAATCATCACTTTGTATATAATATCGTTTGAACGAATTTTCAGTTCGTCGAATATTTATTTCGTCGAATATCAAAAGGTGTATGTTCATTTAATTGAATGTTCAGGTGGTATAACATGTATTTTATCATAGGTTAGGTTAGGTTAAGTTTTTTTTAGCTTTTGTTAGGTTAGGTTAGTTTATATAATGAAAGAAACGAATTATTAATGAACCAATATTCGATACGATCTTTCAAATAAATCACTATTAGTGTAGTAAAACATTAGTTTAAATAAATTTAGGGGATTAGAAAATTCGGTGAAATGAAATTAGTTCAAATAAATAATTACGCTAACTGAAAATTTACCAATGAATTATTCGGTCAAATGAATAATTCTACGAAATGACTTTATTGCAACTAAAATTCGGCGAAATCGTTTTCGACCAAACGTTGTTCGATTAAACAAGGGTGAACCACATAGGCTATATTTTATCCTGGTACCGTAATTTCCCTTGAAACACAAGTGAAACCATTTACAGAATCTAGTATACGACAAAACCACGAATTCTAAATCAATTCAAATAAAAATTTGGGGTAAAAATGAACAAAAAAAAAAAACAATTTTCGAATCAAAAAGTTTCCATCATCAAAAGTTTGATTTAACTTCGACTTTCAATTAAAATAAATATATCTCAATGGACTACGAAAAAAGTAATTAAAAATATCCGAAATAAAAATATTGTTTTTCAGGGTTCCGTACAAAACGGGACCCTATTACTAAGACAAAGGATAAAAAGTCTTTTATTCAAAGTAGGCTGAAAATCGGCACTTTTTGAAGGTCAATGTTTACAAAAGACAGCCCCCAAAACGCCCGCCCTTCACCACTTCCTATGTGTTTTAGCTGGGAAGAAGAAGTGGTGGAACAAACTCCCCAGCAACACAAGTCTGTATGGTTTGACTTCGTTGTCTGTCTGTGACCAGGCTGTATCACAAATTCAAATTATTTATTTTTGCAAAAATTACTGTTTGGTGTTATGAAATGTACAGACAACAGCACATCAAGTTACCACAATCTGTCAAATTTCTGCAATAGATTTTCAACCTTATCACAGTACTGGTAGGTTAATGTTTGACTGGTAAAATTTGACAGATTCGGGTACCGTGACCTGCTGCTGTCTGTACATAAGTATGTTTCAAGTGATTCTACCGTAAGGCTTTTTAACTGTCTCGTTGGTCTAGTCGTCGCATAGCCGACTGCTGTGCACGAGGTCTCGGGTTCGATTCCCGGGTCGGGCCGAAATCGCTTTGTGGGTTTTAAAAACTTACACAAAGCAGCCCAGAGTCTGGAAGTTGGTGATTGATACACCCGTGCATCGGAGAGCACGTTAATATTGGTTGTTACTCTCCGGTGGTGTCGGAGTGCCGTCCCATCGCGCTATGAGAGTGAGGGAATAGAGAGTGCACTTGTGTCACAGCTAATGTGCAGCCACTATAATATGTCCTGCGCAGCTGGCTGATCTCCGCGACATGAGAACAGCCGCCGTGACCGACAATCGGCTAGGATGCCATCATTCTAAGGCATGCGAAATGTACCTATAGGTACCAACAA
This sequence comes from Heliothis virescens, assembly GCA_002382865.2. Taxonomy (NCBI): domain Eukaryota; kingdom Metazoa; phylum Arthropoda; class Insecta; order Lepidoptera; family Noctuidae; genus Heliothis; species Heliothis virescens. The sequence continues at coordinate 189,641 of NWSH02000011.1, forward strand.
TCATTGATCACCAAGATTGACATTGGAACATACAAATTAAATATAAATATTAAAGGACTAGCTTCTGCCAGCGGTTTCACCCGCTTTCCCGTGGGATCTACTGCGCGCACCCGGATAAAAGTAGCCTATAACCTTCCTCGATAAATGGGCTATCTAACACTGAAAGAATTTTTCAAATCGGACCAGTAGTTCCTGGATTAGCGCGTTCAAACAAACAAACTCTTTAGCTTTATAATATTATAGTGTAGATATGATAGGATATGATATAATAAGCATGTCCTCTGATGAATGATTATAGCCAGACAGTTGAAACTTTCACAAATGATGTATTCTGTTGCCGCTATAACAACAAATACTGAAAACTAAAATCAAATAAGTATTTTAGAGGGCTCCCAAACAAGGAACGTGATTAAAAAACAATGTTACGGAACCCTTCGTGCGCGAGTCTTACTCGCACTTGGCCGGATTTCTTAATTAAATATCCCCACTTTTCTGTGCTTTTTTAAATACAGGATATATTTTAGGTTCTATCCGGGTTTAGAGGGAACTAATTCTCGCATACGGATAAAACCAACTCATGTGTAATTCTGATGTCATCATCTGCTTAGCCGCTTCCCAACTATGTTGGTGTCTGCTTCCAGTCTACTAGATGCAGCTGAGTACCAGTGTGTTATAGAGCGACTGCCTATCTGATCTCCTCAACAACCCGGGCAACCTGATACTCTTCGTAACACTGGTTGTCAGACTTTCTGGCTTCTGACTATATATCTGACTACCTATATGCTTACAGTGTATTATAGAACGACTGCCTATCTGACCTCCTGTAAGATTAGTTGTCAGGCTTTCTGGCTCCTGACTACTCGTAACGACTGCCAAAGATGTTCAAATTTGCGTGTCTTCTGAAATACGGAGGAACTCGTCATGACAAGATGGCAAACCCATCCATGGACCAACCGCGCAGTATATTCAAACCATAACACGCTACATTTTGGCTCGGACACAGTCGGGTAAAATTACATGTTATATTTTTTGTGATAATGGCATCCTAGCTGATTTTTCAGCTACGAATACTATTCTCATATAAGGAGATCAGCCAGCAGCGCAGGACATATTATAGTGGCTGCACATTTGCTGTGACGCAGGTGCACTCCCTATTCCCTCACTCTCTTAGCGCGATGGAACGGCAATCCGACACCACCGGAGAGAGATCAGGACCGATTACAACGTGCTTTCCGATGCACGGGTATTTCAATCACCAACTTACAAATCCGGGCTGCTTTGTGAAGGTTTCTAAAGTGATTTCGACCCGATTCAGGAATTGAACCCAAGACCTTGTGCACAGCAGTCGGCTATGCGACTACTAGACCAACAAGGCATTCCTTTCTTATCATATTATATTATAATATTAAACAGAACTAAAGATTAAATCACTTGGAAAGTTGTTTTTGTTTAAACTAATCAAAACATTAAATTTTATATAATATATTCTATACTGTAATAAAATATATTATTTTATATAAAGGAATTTATTATTTTAATTTAATAAAAACAATGTAATCGATTTAATTGCAATTAATTGTTTTATATTTTAATTAAAATTGCATCGATTATTTAGTATTGTTTAAGATGACTTCACTACAAGAAGTATTTGCTTAAAAAATACTTAAAAATACTATGTATAGAAAGTAAATTATCATAAATATATTTGATTGTAAATAATGCCATATATTATTAAGGATATTGATAAATGTATGTAAGTACAAAATGAAAAAGAATTTCAGAATTGTTTTGACATTTCAAAGAAAAAAAAAATGTATTTGTCTATGTCCATTGGACTGACATTATACAGGGTGTTGTGTGTGTCATACCCAAACTTTTTGACTCAAGAATTTGGGTGAAATTTTATTTCAAAACCAATTATCAATTTTAGTCTAATACATTGATTTCGTATAGTGCTCGAAATAAATGTCTACTTATAAGGACTTTACTTTGGATATTTGAGAAACAACCTGTATAAAGACGCGCACCGGGATAAAAAATAGCCTATATACGAAAATCATTGAAAAAATTTTTCAAATCGGGCCAGTAGTTCCTGGGATTAATGCGTTCAACGAACCCTTCAGCTTTATAATATTAGTATGATGCATAATCATCATTAAAAAATATATATTGAATTTCAGTTATCACCACGGTTTCATGCTAAAATGTGTCTCAAGAAACGACTGTGGCCCCTAAGTGTAAGTCTTTCATAATAATTTCTAAGACAAGATGTCCCCCGGTGTGCGGCACTGTGACGCACACAAATGTATCTCGTGGTGTACTCGCTCTAGCAAACAGTAACACATTGCGAGCGAACATTTGTAACATGTCCGCGACACTGCTACCTTTGTGCGCGAACACGTGCTAGCTGTGGACTCGCGACATAGCTTAGACAGTTTTTGTTCGCGAATAAATGTGCGCAAACAATTGTGGAATTTCTTATCATCTTGCCTTAGCTACTATAAATACCTTCTGAATTAATACATAACTGGGTTGATGAGGTTAGACCTTTTCCCGACTATGTTGGTGTCGGCTTCCAGTCTAACCAGATGCAGCTAAGTACCAGTGTGTTATAGAGCGACTGCCTTTGACTTTTTGGTGTAAAAGCGCAACAGACAAACATAATTACATTTGCATAAATTATACCACTAGCTTCTGCCACCGGTTTCACCCGTTCTCCGAAGAAACTACCTCCCATAGCCGTAGCATAGTTATGTGCGATGCTGATAGGCTGATATATAACCTACATTGCTGCCAATTTTCATAAAAATCCGTCCAGTAATTTGTGCCTGAAAGAGTAACAAATATACATACACACATCTTCACCAATTTCCGCATTTATAATTTTAGTAGGATAGAATATTAATAATACTTTAATAAGGAAGAAAACTCCTTTTACCTAAATACATATTTAGCAGGTGAAATCGCGGTTTTAACTTAGTATGTGAACAGAAAGAATGAAAATATCTCTGTTTAAACATTCCAAATTAGTCATAGACTAGTATTATTAAACACTTTTCAATTAGTACTGCAGTATTTTTATAGCTATATAGTAGTGTTTTAAATAATGTAATTAAAATATATATTAAAAAAAAAGTAAGTAATTTTACATATTATTTTTTCTATAAAAAAAAATTGTCCCAGTTTGGGCTCCAATCTTCATCTGCCAAGCCTTTTCCCAACTATGTTGGTGTCGGCTTCCAGTCTAGTAGCAGCTGAGTACCAGTGTGTTATAGAGCGACTGCCTGTCTGATCTCCTCAACACAGTTACCCAGACAACCTGGCACCCCTTGGTAAGACTGATTATCACACTTTCTGGCTTCTGACTACCCGTAACGACTGACCATGATATAGAAAGGTCACCTTCCAGTTTTACCGAGTACCAATGTTCTACATTAGAGCGACTGCCTATCTGATCTCCTCAACCTAGTTACCCGGGCAACATGATACCCCTTGGTAAGACTGGTTTACACTTTCTGGCTTCTGACTACCCGTAACGACTGCCAATGATGTAGAACAAGCGAGTAGATAAGCAATATGACCTTGAATAGAAGCAGCCTTTGTTTGAATCTCAGATTCAGAGCTAGAAGGCTCGGTGCGAGTCTTGGAGCGACTTAAGAGCTCGTGGCTAAGTCAAAGCCGCGCTGATCGATCGATCATAAGGTTAAGCAACGTTTGGCGCGGTCGGTTCGTGGACGAGTAACCATCTTGTCATAACGAGTTCTTCCGTGTTTCGGAAGGCACGATAAACAGGTGGGTCCCGGCCGTCATTTGAACATATTTGGCAGTCACGGGTAGTCAGAAGCCAGAAAGTCTGACAACCATCTTACCAATAGATATCGGGTTGGTAACTGGGTTGAGGAGATCAGATAGGTAGTCGCTCTATAACACACTGGTACTCAGCTGCATCTATTAGACTGGAAGCCGACACCAATATAGTTGGGAAAAGGCTAGGCAGATGAAGAAGCAGTTTAAGCACACAACATTTTTTCTCATTCGTGATTTGTTTTTTGACCGGTATGGACGTCTGTGAAATTGTAGCAGTTTTACTTCTTTGCGCTATATCATCATCATCTCCTGCCCTTTTCCCGATTTTATTTGTGACTAGCTTCTGCCAGCGACTTCGTTCGCGGATCATGTCGCTTTTGCCGGCAACAACAGGTCTTCATAATCAAAGATTTTTCCCTTCACTGCTCTGCTCCTATTGATTGTAGCGTGATGAAAAGTATACTATAACCTGCTCAGGAGTATGAATAATAATTGTACCAAGTTTCGTTAAAATCCGTCGAGTAGTTTTTGTTTCTATAACGGTTATGCAGACAGAGAGACAAAAATCTTACTGAATGCATTTTTGGCATTAATATCGATCCCTAATCACCCCCTGATAGTTATTTTGGAAATATATTTCATGTACAGAATTGACCTCTCTACAGATTTATTATAAGTGTGGATTGGCGCTATATGTTTTCTGCTTCCATTTTTCCCTGTCACTCGTCATACTGACATTCACTCCCTTCTTACTCATATCATCTTTCACGCAATCCATTCATCTTTTCTTTGGTCTTCCTCTCCCTCTCCATCCATTTGCATTTGTGCTATGTCATATCGTAATTTCATGAATTTTTATGAGTCAGAAGCACGAAGGGTTCCGTACCATTAGCTATAAAAAAATCTCATTTGCTGTAAGGGAGTCATCTAAAATATGCATTTGATCCTAGTTTTCAATATTTGTTGTTATAGCGGCAACAATAAAACATCATTTGTGAAAATTTCAGCTGTCTAGCTATCATGGGTTCTTGAAACACAGCCTGGTGACAGACAGCAAAGTCAAAGCAAAGTAGTGTTACTAACACTAATTTTGGCGTTTAAAAACCTTTGTTTTTATGTTTCAGATAAAAATCTAAATGCTCATTAAATGCAGTGCAAGATATGAAAACATTAAAAGCGACCACGGCCAAGATTTTATTATTATGTGAGTACAAAATTTATTGTTAATTCTTATACTTATGCCCAATTTCACCAAGATCCACCTAAGTATGGGATACTTTACTTAAAAGCTCCCCTTACCCAGTCCCCGAATAGTTTCACCGACACTCTGACCCCTAACGGTTGGTGAACGGTCTCCCAAACCTGTTAGGGGATTCTGCAAACTTAGGGGCTGTTGTTGCAATTGGGCATAAGCCTTGTTAGGTGACTAAACCTGCAGCAAGTGAGATAAAAAGATGAAGTATTAGGAATTACTTATTACACGCCCGTGACAGGGCTGTTAAAACTATATCCCCAGCAGCTTGTCAATAGTAGTTGTTATGGTAAGATTATCTACATCAATATTGCTCGGGCTCATTTGTTCGCCAACAAAAACTGCACGTGTGGGTGCGAGTCCACAGCTAACACGTGTTCGCGCACAAAGGTAGCAGTGTCGCGGACATGTTACAAATGTTCGCACGCAATGTGTTACTGTTTGCTAGAGCGAGTACACCACGAGATACATTTGTGTGCGTCACAGTGCCGCACACCGGGGGACATCTCGCTTTTGAATAACAATCGAAAGATTTTTTTCTTCATTCGTTTGTCGACAATACTAGTGTGTTATAGAGCGACTGCATATCTGACCTCTCAACCCTGTAAGATTAGTTGTCATACTTTCTGGCTTCTGACTACCCGTAACGACTGCCAAAGATGTTCAAATGACAGCCGGGACTAATAAACGTGCCTTCCGAAACACTCGTCTCGTCGTCATGACAAGATGGTCACTCATCCAAAGACCGCGCTAATTGTTGCTTAACCTTATGATTGGCAAAGGAGCTCGTGGCTGTTACTTAGCCATTAGCCACGTGCTTCTTTGCTATCGTGTCACGTGCAACCTAACCTTGACAAATCCGATTATTTCGAATGTCAATATTTTTTTGACATTCACTGGACTGGACAAACAACATACGACGTCATCTCATAAGCAACATTCCTTCTCGTTGGTATAGTAGTAACATAGCGCGACTGAAAACTTACACAAAGCAGCCCGGTGTTGTAAATTGGTGATTGATACACCCGTGCATCGGAGAGCACGTTAATATCGGTCCTGCGCCTGATCTCTCTCCGGTCGTGTCGGATTGCCGTCCCATCGGGTTATGAGAGTGAGGGAATAGGGAGTGCACCTGTGTCACAGCAAATGTGCAGCCACTATAATATGTCCTGCGCAGCTGGCTGATCTCCTTATATGAGAACAGCCGCCGAGGCCGACAATCGGCTAGGACGCCATTATTATCTGAGGTCATCATATCAACATTCTGTGTGCCTCGTTGGTTTAGTTGTCGCATAGCGCGACTGCTATGTATGTACCTGGTCTCGGGTTCGATGCCAAGGTCGAAATCGCTTTGTGGGTTTCAGAAACTTTCACAAAGCAGCCTGGAGCCTGGAAGTTGGTGTGATATCACCAATTTACGTGGTCTCCTTAAAGTAGGGTTGCCATCCGTCCGGGTTTTCCCGGATTTGTCCTCGTTTAGAGGGCGTCCGGGGAGCGTCCGGGGAAGGTTTCATTTGTAGACCGGGTTTTAAAAAATAAAAGAAATTGGGTCGCCCGCCCGCGAGACACGCACTATGCTCATTTTTACAATAAATAGAGACAGGTTGCGACCCGACTTTGCGAAAATTTCGCGCTCGCTCCGCTCGCGCATATTCTAAATATCAACATCTGGCCAACTAGGACTTGCACATGGAAGGTTCCATACTATTAGCTATAAAACAGTTAAAATCACGTTTGTTTTACTGGAACATAGCCTAAAATACTTATTTTATTCTAGTTTTCAATAATTGTTGTTATAGCGGCAACAAAAATACATCATCTGTAAACAATTCAACTGTTTAACTGTCTGTGACAGGCGAATAGGGAAGTCTTTGTAATAGGGTCTCGTTTTACGGTTTGGGTACTTAACCCTAGAAATTACCATGTCTTACTTATCAACCTAGCAAGCACGGTCCCAAAACTGTAAGTATCTGGTTGAAAAATCTTCTAAATAATCAGTATTCAACTTGTTCACATCTAATGGTGTTTTGAATTAAAATTTTTAACGATGTTCAGACAGTCAGAAGGATTGAGAAATACTATCGTGTTCCAAAAACTATCGTGACTATAAAAGATTTCTCAAAATAACAAAAAAGGTGGCGTTCGCTTCGCTCACGCATCTTGTCACTATTTCCTGCTGTTTTTTTATTCAAGCATATAATAAAATTGCACTCGCTTGTCCATCATACGTCCAAAAAACTAAAAAATCGCGAATTCTGTTACTGCTAGTGCTTTTTTCCCCCAAACATTTTTTCACTCGCGCCTTCAGAGGCGATATATATTTTTTTATAGGATTTGTCAAAAACCAAAACAACTCTACTTACAACATAAAAATTTCGCGATCGCTCCGCTCGCGCAACTTACTTAACCCTTTCCTTTACATTTATGAATTGCCGGTGAAGACTTAATTAAGCATTTCTCCAAAAAGTTCAAGCTCATTAGATCTTACTTATGATCATCAAGAACCCAAACGCGACATCTCGGTCTTTCAAAAACACAGAAAAGTAAATTTTAAGTATCAATTTGTCGTTTTTGACGGTGCTTAATAGAAAAATAACAAGATATCCCGGGTCCCAACCTAGGCATCGCCGCCACTGGAGGGGCCCCATTTTGCTATTTGCCCCGGGGCCCCCGGTAACCTAGCTACGCCACTGCACGGCCCGTTCGTAAAAGATCTTGTTGACATGTCCGGCTTTTGGACTCTAAAATCCGGGGTTTTCACGCGTCTTGTCCTGTTTTCCAAATTTTAGAGATGGCAACCCTACCTTAAAGGCTTCAAAATTAATGAACCGATTTGAAAAATTCTTTCACTGTTGGGAAGCTACACTATCCTCGAGTGACATATACAACCTGTTGTTCTGCATCCTGGTCAAATTCAAAGACGAAGTTATGCTAATGATTCTCGACCCAAATCTATACTAATATTATAAAGCTGAAGAATTTGTTTGTTTGATCGCGCTAATCTCAGGAACTACTAGTCCGATTTGAAAAATTCTTTCAGGGTTAGATAGCTTATTTATCGAGGGAGGCTATAGGCTACTTTTTATCCGGGTGCGCTGAGTAGTTCCCACGGGACGCGGGTGAAACCGCTGACAGAAGCTAGTCAACAATAAACTTAGATACTTATACGGAACTCCAAACACGCGAGTGTGACTCGCACTTTTCCTGATTTTTGGACTCGTTAAAATATCATCTGCCTAGCCTTTTCCCAATTATGTTGGGGTCGGCTTCCAGTCTAACCGGATGCAGCTGAGAACCAGTGTTTTACATGGAGCGACTGTGACCTCCACACCCAGTTACCCGGGCAACCTGGGCACCCTAGGTAAGATCTGGTTGTCAGGACTTTCTGGCTTCTGACTACCCGTAACGACTGCCAAAGATGTTCAAATGACAACTGTTTATCGTGCCTTCCGAAACACGGAAGAACTCGTTATGACAAGATGGACACACCACGGAGCGACCGCGCCAAGCGTTGATTAACCTTATGATCGATCGATCCGCGCGGCTTTGACTTAGCCACGAGCTCACTCGCTCACTGATAAAATAGTCCCAATTAATTTAGGTCAGCACTCAGATTTATGAGAATTAATTAACAAAAACGACTAACTAATGACAGTTGTACATGCTAAGCTTATGTTAATTAATGAGAGAATGATTAATTAAGCACTAGATAAGGAATATATAGGTGACTAGCCGTTTTCCCGCGGTTTCACTCGCGTCCCGTGGGAATTACTGCCCGTAACTGGGATAAAATATAGCCTATGTCACTCGTGGATAATGTAGCTTTCGAATGGTGAAAGGATTTTTAAAATCGGTCTATGACTTCCAGAGATTACTCCCTACAAAACAAACTTACAAATTTACAAACAATTTTACCTCTTTATAGTATTAAGTATATACTTGCTTTTGCCAGTGGGTTCATTTTCATCCTGAGGTGCCTCGGACCTGGACAAAAAGTAGCCAATAACCTTCCTTGATAAATGGGCTATCTAAAACAGTAAAAGTTTTTCAATTCAATCCGATAGTTCCTGAGCTAAACGCAAACAACAACAAACTAAGCTCGCTCGCGCTCAATAGTGATCAACATTTCGGGAAATCCTTTCTTATCTCGCGTGAGAGTCTTAAGATGAACCTCTGCGCAAAATTTCAGCTTTATAGGTTCACGGGTTTGGGCCCTGCGTTGATGAGTCAGTGAATGAGTCAGGACTATGATTTTTATATGTCGTCATCTGCCTAGGCTTTTCCCAACTATGTTGGGGTCGGGCTTCAGTCTAACCGAATGCAGCTGAGAACCAGTGTTTTACATGAAGCGACTGCCTGTCTGACCTCCACAACCCAGTTACCCGGGCAACCTGATACCCATTGGTAATACTGGTTAACAGACTTTCTGCTTCGACTACCTGTAACGACTGCCGAAGATGTTATCTAATGACAGCCGGGACCCACCAGTTTATCGTGCCTTCCGAAACACGGAAGAACTCTTAATGACAAGATGGTCACCCATCCACGGACCGACCGCGCCAAGCATTGCTTAACCTTATGGTCGGTCGATCCGTGCGGCTTTGACTTAGCCACGAAATTTTTATATGTATAGAAGATAATTCGGTGCGTCCCCGCCATCTTGAATTTTCATATCTCATTGTATATTCCAGTAGCGTCCATCACTTTTCAGCGGTTTTTCAAAAACAATGTTTTTCACGAAGATGGCCGTTTATATAATTGTTCAAAGTTAATAATAACGACGTGATTTGATTGTTTAATTTTTGTAGATACTGAAGCTTTTGTTTTTCAAGAATAAATACGTGAGTATTATAAAATCTTCCGCTTTCGATTTCATCCCTGTCCCGTGAGAACTAATATCCTAATTATTGGGTAAAAAAAATTTTTAGCAGCAATTACATGTTTGAGCCTTTGGGGTTGAAACTCTCGGACCGTGGGGTCCGAGCGCTCACCTTCTCGCCAAGGCGCCTGGTTGACACTTCCCGTGACCCAAGGGCTGGCTTTCATTTCGCACAGCGGTTAAGCATTGCCATACAACGTGGCAATGCTGCCAGCCTTTTGGGTACATTACCGAGTGACAGCGATGAGGATAAATTTTTTGATGCGCTATATTAGGTTTAAGCTTTGTATATAAGAATAGTTTTAGTTAACGTAATAAATGTAAATATGTAAACTAGCCGTTTTCCCGCAGTTTCACTCGCGTTCCGTGGTAATTACTGCCCGTACCCGGACAAAATATGGCCTATGTCAATTGTGGATAATGTAGCTTTCGAATGGTGAAAGAATTTTTAAAATCGGTTCATTACTTCCAGAGATTACCCCCTACAAACAAACAAACAATTTTACCTCTTTATAATATTAGTATAGATATAGATAACTGCCTCGTTGGTCTAGTAGCCGCATAGTGCTACTGCTATGCACGTGGTCTCAGATTCGATACCTGGGTCGGGCGGCTTTTAGAAGTCCCGGAGTCTGGAAGTTGCTATCAATACACCCGTGCATCGTGTCGCACGTTGCAGTCGGTCCTGCTTGTGATCTCTCTCCGGTGGTGTCGGATTGCCGTCCCATCGCGCTATGAGAGTGAGGGAATAGGGAGTGCACCTGTGTCACAGCTAATGTGCAGCCACTATAATATGTCCTGCGCAGCTGGCTGATCTCCTTACATGAGAACAGCCGCCGCGGCCGATAATCTGATAGGACATCATTATATGTGAATAACGTCGGCTCTGCTTTTCGGTGGTAATTTGGTTAAAAAATAGCTAAAATTAAGCATACTTTTTTCCAAAAGAAGTTTCATTCAAAAGAATATAAATTAAAACATAAGCAACAACAAATCCGTGTCTTGTTAAACACCTGAGCATCGTTTTAATGTCCTAATTAATAATAACGCCATTTTGGATACTTTAGCTAATTTGTTAAAATTCTTAGCTAAAAGCCAGACAGAGTAAAAACATATGATGGAAGATTTTTCTATTATATTTTAAAGTTTAATAACATTTTCTACTCAGATTTTCGGGGTTCCGTACCCAAATGGTAATACGGGACCCTATTACTAAAGACCCGTTTACACATTGCGATTTCATTGCCCATTGCTTGCCATTTATTGCAGCAGGATGCTACTTGCACTGTGTAAACGTAATCGTGCAATAGGTAAATGGTCGCCTGTCAAATATTCCTGCAATAAAATGGCAAGCAACGGGCAATGAAATCGCAATGTGTAAATGGGCCTTAAGACTTCGTTGTCCGTCTGTCACCAGACTGTCTCATGAACCGTAATAGTTGGGAAGTTATCATTTTCATATATGATGTACTAGCTTCTGCCAGCGGTTTCACCCGCGTCCCGTGGAAACTTCTCTTCAGCTTTATAATTTTAGTATAGATTTCTGTTACCGCTATACTAAAATGCAAGTTTTCTTAGTTTGTATGAATTTAAGATGTACATCTTAAATACCAATAACCGATAAAAGGTGAAGGAATAAATCTCGAGGAAACCTGGACTGTAAAGTGTGAGTACAGCAAACCCGCATCTCTTGCACGTGGTGATTAACGCTCAATCCTTCTCTGTGTGAGAGGAGGCCGCAGCACAGCAGTGGGACGATATAAAGGCTGATGAGTGATGATGATTAGATATTTAATCCATTTAAATATGACTTTTCAGGTCTAATATTCATAGAACAGAATATCGCCGAACATGCTTCTCAACACGATGTGGTGTCCCATCATCAGGATGCTCAGAGGAGGCACCACACCCCACCAAGTGGTATACAGGTAACCTTCTAACAGACAGACATGTGTTGCTGGGGAGTTTGTTGCGCCACTTCTTATTCCCAGCACAAATACATAGGAAGTGGTGAAGGGCGGGCGTTTTTGGGGCTGTCTTATGTAATTTTGACGTTCGAAAAGTGCTGTTTTCAGCCTACTTTGAATAAATGCTTTTTGATTTTGATTTTTTATCTGTCTAGGATTTTCCCAACTATGTTGAAGTCAACTCACTGTCCATGTGAAACACTGGTACTCAGCTGCATCTGGTTAGACTGGAAGCCGAACCCAATATAGTTGGGAAAAGGCTAAACTGGGGTTTGGCTTCCAGTTTAACTGGATGCAGCTGAGTACCAGTGTGTTATAGAGCGACTGCCTATCTGATCTCCTCAACACAGTTACCCGGGCAAAGCCACTTGGTAAGACTGGCTATTAGATTCTCTGGCATTATATCATATGTCATACAATTTAATGTTCAAAATGATACGTTATTAGCTGTGCCGTGACCGTGCCGGTACAATATGCCATGACCCTTACTATCCTTAGTTAGCCACGAGATCCTCTTAAGCCAAAATAGCTTTTTTTCTTAGCCTGATCTATCCCACTGAGGGGTAAAGACCTCCCTATACTCCACATTTCTCGATCCCTCAAGCGTTCCCATCAATCACGGATGGAAGCATCCAGGTCGTCCCGCCATCTTTTGCGGAGCCCACAAGGCTATCTTGGAGTATCCATTTTAATATTTATTTATATATTTCCAGGCACCACACGAGCTAGAACCCTCACCATCAAGAGTCTCCTGCATCTCAGCCGACAGCAACATCTACGAGATATTCCACAAAGCAAACGGTAACTGCAGAGGTAACGACTTCAGTTGCACCTTCTACCATTACTCCGACCGTAAATACCATAATTTAGGCACCATTGATCTGAACAGGGAATTATTTGATATCTTATTAGCAAAGTATGAGAATTGGTTAATAACCCCTGAACCGATCGACGAGAGTAATGGCGAAGATTCTAATCATAAAGTCAGATTAAGAGGTTCTGATAAAACTGTTGATCTAGTAGAAAGACCATGTAAAGACAATAATAAATTAGCAGAAATTAATAATAGTCCCAACCCAATTGTACCAGAAGCACATTACAGAAGACATAAAGCTAAATTCACAATAGATCAAAAAGCTAGATACAAGAACGGTGAACGTGTATGTGTGGACCCTAAATTCAATAAAGAACATAAATATTATGAGCTGTTTCTACCTAAAGATAAGCATAAAGGAGATCCAAGAACTATTTATGTGGACATCGATACTGATCAAGATAAACACGTGCTTGATGAGAAGATCGATAAAGAACTTAATAAAGATGTGAATGATAAACCAATTAAAGTGGAATTGAATGAACATGCAACAGATCATAAAGAACATAACAGAAAGAACAGTCATCATCATCGTAGCAACACAAATGACGACAAAATCGAAGGAACTGAACACATCAGTAACATAGAAGTGAAGGAATCATCCCAAGAGCATTTCAATCCAACTGATTCCACACCTAACACTATCAATTTCAATGATAACCAGACAGAAGCAAGTAACTACCCATCTACAGTAGCTCTAGATACAAAAATAGGTAATAATGATAAGAACATATCAGATTTAGATCACGAAAATGATACCGAAGATGACGATGATGAGAATAAATCTCACAGAATTCACTTAATAGAATCTAATAAGTACCACAATGATTTAAACGCTGAAAACTTTACATACAAACGAACGGACACGCTGCAACTTAATGAACCAGTGTTTCAAGTTGAAAATCCTCGGAAACTTAATAATATGCATGTGTTTTCTCTACCGGAGTATACTGGTCATCATTCTGTGGGAATTTCGGATTACACTGGGTATAAAGATTTACATTTAACTCCGCATGATGGTCAAAACAAGGACAGTCTACCAGACCATGGTCTTTCATTGCCTGATTTTACTGTTTCATCTACAGAAACACCAGTATCGTATACTAATCCTAATTTAGCAGTAACTGATAAAATATTCCCAGGACATATTAGATACTACCCTCCTAAAAGTGCAGTTCATAATATTCCACAACCTTCGCATGACGGATCACCTCCAATTTTATCATCGTCATTAGACACTTCAACGCCTAATTTTAGTCCGAAATATTCACCATACAATTTCGGTTTGAGATCATCACCTTTTTCACGACTTCCAGAGATGATAACGCCATGTCAATTGAATGTTTTATCAAAAGGCACTATTTTTTCTCCGCCATCATTAGGTTTGTCTAACGAGGCTAATTCTCAAATTAATTTATTATCTTTACCTTTGGACGCAACTAAATCTTTTAAAGACTCAAATTCATTTAAAAGTTTACCTTCAGCTAATCCTGAGACGACTTTCTTCAATCATCCATGTCCTTTGGATATTACATCACCGCCATCTATAGATTCTATTTCTTCGAATAATTTACCGAACTCATTTGAAAGTATGTCTTCAAATCCATCGATAACTACAATGCCTTCTCCAATAAATTCCAATTTAGGAGCTAATATATACCAACACTCACAAATGTTACATCCAAGTCCATATACCCAATATTCTACACCTAACATGAACTTAGAATTACTTAAAAATTTGCAACAAAGCAGTAATTTTGGCCAACCTATTTACAACCAAAATAACATATTTTCACCGCCTTCCCGTAATATATTTAATAACAATCCGTATATGAGTAGACCCCAATCTACATATCCATGTGCAGAACCTTTTAATAAAATGGCTTCATATCTAACAGGTCCTGGTTCAGCAATTAATTCCCCATTATCTGCTTACAGTACTAATTCTTTACTAAATGGAAATAGAGTACCAGGTACTATATCAAACGCATTCCTACCTCTATCACCTGTCAATCAAATTTCACCTCTAAGCCTTATGCTGCAAAGACCAAATTATATTACTCCAGCGCCTTGTCCCAATGCACCTAGCATGTCTCCGTATAATATACCATTATTGAATCAAGGTAATTTGTTAAATAATTATCATCAAGTAGCTGATAATTTAGCTAACCTTCAAGGCGTTGACTCCTTGTCTCCTTTACAAAATATTCCATTATCAGTACTAGATCGTCCATATACAATGGCTCCTTCAAACTACTTGAGACCAACTCAATCAATATGTTCATCATTAAAACCAATAACAATACAAAATGCTTTACAAAAACTTTCAGAAACACAAGGAGAAACATCATCTTATTCCGAACTTGCTCATTTAACTGATAAACCGTGTCTAAATCTTGAAAATCAACCCTTAACACCAAGTTTTGATGATTCTTTAATAGGAGAACATTTAGGTCCAAATAAACCTACAGTTAGTGACTCAGACTTAACTGTTAATGATGAATCTATAGATACAGATGAATTAACACCTATAGATTATTCACTTGTAGACTCTGATTCTGACAATACTCATATACAAATAAATACTACTGTTTCAATCAATGAATTACCATCACCTGAAGATCATTTAGACACAACTCAAGATTCTAATATAATATTAGATAGTACTTTAACAGAACAAGATACAGATACAGTCCCACCCAGTAGCCTAGATGATGATAATACTACGGTAAACATAACATCGACCATTACTATTGAATCTCAACCAACAGTAGATGATGAAGCTACAGTTCCTGAATTTGATAGTTCATTAATTGACTCTGATCTACCAATATCATCAGAAGATTCTATAGTTACTGAAGTTGATGAGAATGAAGACTCAAGCTTGACAGATTTAGTTCCATTAGAAGAATCTGATGATGTAGAAAGTGAATTAGAACAATCGGAAGTTATACCACAAGAAATATCTAACCAAACTGATGTAGAATACTCCGACTTCGATGAATCAATTTTGCCTTCAAACTTAACTGAAAAAACAGATGTAGATAATTTAGAACCATTAGATTCGTCTCTCATAGATACTGAATTAGATTTTGACACAGAAACTGTGGATCATGAAATTGAACCACACACTCTACAAGACAAGCTTCCAGATACAAATGTATCAGGACTTGAAGACAATGTCTTACCATCATCACTAATACCACCGTCTTTAGAAACAAAAATCGACCTTAAACCTGAAGCTGAAAGCCCACAACCGCTTGTAGAACCTGATGTAACAATAAATATTCATACTACGATAAACATTACTGATAATACTCCCGATATTTTAGAACCTGAATTAATAGAAGACGAAGAAAAACACGAAGATAAAGAATTAGTTGGAGATTCTATTCTTCCAAATGAAGAAACAGAATTCGTCCCTCTTGATGAACCAACATGTGATTTTGAAACAATACCCACAAAAGATAATGAAACTATCAAAGAATTAGAGCCTGAAGAGTTTATTCCGCCAATAACAAGTGGAATGAATATACCTATTGAAGATACAAATGAACTAAATAGTTCTTTAGTAGAACCAAGTATGGAACTAACAGAAGAACTAGACACAGTTCCAGGTGATGTGAATTTAACAAGTGATTTGATAGGTCCAACAATACTTAATGAAACAACGGACGCTATATTACCAACAGATTCTCAAGAACTTGATAGTTCTTTGATAGAACCAACTTTAGAAGGTCCAGTTATCCCTCAAGGGATAGAACCATCAGAAATGACTGAACCTTCAGATATTATAGAACCATTTATAAATGACAATATGACAGTTTTGCCTATAGATGCTGTAACAGATGAAGATTCTTTGACAGGCACGTCAATTTTAACACCTGAGCTAGATTCTGAAAATTTACCCGAAGACGATTCTAAAAAAGTAATACCTATTACAGAACCACCTATCAACGTTGAAAGTAACTTAGCAGGTCCAAGTTTGCTTCCACAAAAAGATACAACTGAAAATCTACCTGGATTAGAACCCAATTCTGTTCTAGAAAGTTCTTTGGTTGACTCTGATTTAGATTCAATTACAAATACCCCAGAAATGGCAAATAACTCAGATACTGAAATTAATTATGATGACACTTTACTTGTTAAAGGTATAAATGAAACAGATTTGCTTCGTTCACCAGAATCTGATGTTAAACTTGATGATGAAACTACAGCTCCTAATTTAGTCAATGAAAATGATTTAGTCGAAGAACCAGATCTAGATTCAGGAAATTATCTCGATGACTCACTAATAGGTCCTGATTTAACAAGAAAAACAGAACCAAATGTAGTAAAACCAGAATTTGATCAAACAAACTCAGTAATGTTGGATTCATCTCTTATAGATAATCTCCTTAGTTCAGAGAAAGTGCTTAATGCACCAACCAGTCGTGAACAACCATCTTCTATTCCATCTTCTGCAGGCAATTTACCATCTAATTTAAGAAGAGAAGGTATACCTTCAACTTATGTCCCACCTATTTGTCCAAATTCACTATTTGAACCTAAATATACTGGACCACAAAATTTCTTGCCTTATATGCCTGAACTTGTATCATTACCTCATGATTCAACTGGTCCCGCTCTGTCCAAAATACTGCACCAACCTACATCTCCATTATTAAACCCTTGTGGTCCCCAAGAAGGTAGACCAATACCATCAAACAGTTTTCTTGAAGCATTAAAACCTATCACATTTTCAAAACTACCAGATCTTTATCTTCCAGCTACACCGTATAAAAATGCACCTCAGTATTCACTACCATGTGAAAATTTATTAGGACCATCGCCTTTGACAAGTTCAATATTAAATAATAGAATCCCTTCATCTGTTTTGAATCTCCCTACAAATGTTTTAAATCAATTTAATTCTCCGCTATATTCTAATTCCATTCCTTACTCTCCTATATCTACTTTAAAATTACCGTCGTATAATATTCTACACGCACCTTTCTCTAATCCATATCTCAAACCTGAATATCTACAATCTATTAAAAACCCTCTCGTTTTGAATGCTTTAATAAACAATCTTCATTTACAAGATGCCATATCTTCCTACACACCGCTACAGGCTCCCAAATATGATCAAATTGGTTCTATCCTACCCAATTTACATAATATACCTAGCAATTATTTGCAAGCGCTAAATGGAATACCTTTTAATTTGCAACAATTAAAACCGAATATTCCATGCGTTCCTCAAACAAATAATCTACCATGTTTAAGTCAAGTGAATTTGCAAGAATTAGAAAGTCTACCAGTAACAAATATTCAAAATATACCAGCTTTGCCAGCGCTTAAACCAATCCAAAATCAAGTACCAAGTCCTTGTACGTTATCGCCCACACAAACAGAGGAATCAGAAAGTTTATTCGACACAGATTCTGAAAACTATGACGTTATTGAGTCGGAGTTAAATTCTTTCATCCAAGAAGCTGAAAACGATCATAATTTCCTCGAGACATTAGTGAATGAAGATAATTATGAAACGTTAGAAGAACAGGCAGAGTTACCTTGTGAAAAAGTTGAATACCAAACCTTACTAGAGGATAAGATAGAAAAATATGTTCCTGAAGCTAGCTTGTTTAACGAACCATTGAATTCAGCTAAAGAAGAACTAAATCTAGAAGAAACAGAGTTCATAAAATTAGAGCCAGAATTGAATGCTCCTATGGGTAAACCAATAGATTTACCAAGTCTACCTCCACCAAAATATATTCCAAATGTAGAAGAACAGGTCTGCTATGAACCATTGAAGGAAGCTGATCTTCCTATTAAATATCAATTACTTGAACCAACTATTGATGCCCAAATGATGAAACCTAGTGTAGCCCAGAAAAACATTCCAAAATTACCGTCTTTAGAACATATTTACAGTCATCCTTATGAAACGCTACCTGAACCTACAATATTGCCTGTACCAAGACCTATAGCACCGTGTTATCCCAGTCCATTATCTTATGCTAAACCTAATGCAGCATCCTATATAAATTCACCATATTTATCCCCTGCTAAAACACCTTGCTTACAAGAATATACAAGTCCGCCTGCTTCTGAATATCTTCCAGCTACTAATTATCTTCGACCAGTTCCACCACCAGTATCTTATAGACCTTCTATAACATATGGTAGTCCATATATACCAGAATATCCAAGTCCATCATTCATTGATAGCATACCAATAGAAGCTAAAGAAACTCTAAAAACAGCTGTTCCCTGTAAACAAACTTACACAAGTCCTTGTTTACCTACCCATTCAAATGCACCATCATTTAAAACTAATATACCTATAGAAAGTCCAAATCTACCAATTAGTCCATCTATATCAGCCTCGTTCACACAGCCAGAGTTAAAAGAATTGCCAATATTACCTACTCCTTTGAAACCATTATCTGTTACTCCATTGACACCTACTGAATCTGTATCTCCATCTTACTACAGTCCTATTTCTAGACCATGTACGGAATCCCCCTTTATTAACCCTGCTAACATATTAACTGAACCTTCAAGTCTTCCACCAGTTAAATCAGCTTTACCATGTCTTAGACCTTTGCCAGAAAACCACCCAATATATAGAGAACTTATGGCAAACCCACAGTTTATGAAAGCTATGAATATACAGCCTATGCTAAATAATATATACCCCTGGACTAATTTTAATAGAAAGATACCATCAAGCCCATTTATGGTACCTACATCAAATTATCCTATAAAGTCTATACCATATGAAATTGCACCTATAAATATGGAGATATTAAAGAATAATGAACTCTCAGACGCTGTATCAGAGTTGAATTTACAAAAACAAAAGCCAGTTCCTACTGAAGTATGGACGACTTATGATGAAACAGATAGTTACGTATATAGCAATGATAGTGGAAACAAAATACATGAAGATATAACCCCAGAAAGTCCTTTAGAATCTGTTACTTTAACTCTAGAAGCAGAAGATAATACTTATACTGAGGTAAATGAACATTTGCCTTCAGTTCCATTACAAACACAAAGTTATCCAACAGAAATTCCTAAGCCACAATTAACACCACAAATTCCAATAAAAATTAATCCAGAGCAAAATGTACCTTCTGCAGCTATATTAGAGTTGAATTCCCAAAAACTAGAAACGGCTGCTCCTTCTGAAGTGTGTACGACTGATGATACTGATGTAGAAGGTAGTTTAGAATCTATACCATATACTTTGGAATCTGAAGAAAATGTTGAAGTAAATGAGAGTCCTATATGTACTTATACTGAGCTATCAAAACCAATATTAAATCAAGAACGTCCATTATCTTACAGTCAAGTTAAAGAGCCTGTATCTTACCCACCTATATTAGAAGCTGCTCCTCCAAGACCTGATATGCCATGGCTACCTTCAGCTAATACAGCAGATTTACCAACTTTGCTACCACCATCAATTTTATCTAAACCATGCCCAAAATTATTACCATACATACCGTTACCTAATCAAAGTCCCTATCTTCAAACAATGCCTTATTTCCCTTCATTTTTGGCAAGTCCTATGATAAGTACTCCATGTAAAAATAAAATAGACACACTTCCATTATCACCTTCTTCATATCACCCACCAATTGTAGAAGAATATACTGAAATACCGTCTACAGCACCATGTAGAAACTACACACCATTATTGCCAAATAAACCAAATGTATTAGAAAACTTTGTTCCTGCAGAAGCAATGCCATATTTACCAGCAACTTATTCGTCACCATATACAAGGTTACCTTTTAATAATATCCCATTACTGAACTATTTACCGTCACCGTGTTCTTATACTAAATATCAACCAAACATAATTCCATTCCGTGGTCTTCCAATATCACCGGCAGCTTCAGAACAGTTCAAGAATATATCACCAATGGTACCAAGTCCACCTTCAACAGAATACACGCCTATTCCATCACCTATTTGTACACCTTCACCTACGAAGCCAATCCCTTCACCATTCACTACTTCTGCATTACCAAATCAAATTGCTTTACCATTGAATGAATCTCCAGTGTTATATGAACCTGTCTCAACACAACCAGGACTTGGTTATTCACCAAAACCTTCAAATATCATTGAGTATCTACCACCGTTAAAAGAATCTCCTATTTGTTACGAACCAGCCCCATCGTCTCCTGGACTTAGGAAATCTCCATATCCAAGCATTGTTGAGAATTTACCTTTCACTGTGTCTCTGTCATCTGAGGATATTGTCAAACCTGCACCAATTAACTTATCACCCACTAACTATGCATCATATAGTTCTCCTTTAGAATACAGAGAAGCATCGCCATGTTTGCCTTGTAGACCTTCACCAAAACTAATTTCCCCTCAAAATGTATTAAAACCTAAGCCCCAACCACCAGTAGAAGAATATACAATTCCATCATCATTCTCTGATACCAAACCTCCTGAAACTTACAGTTCTTATGAATCTCAACCATCTCCAAATTTACCAGATCTATCCAAATATTTGCCTTTAGATGTTAATCCTTGTCAAATGATAAATCAACCGTATACGCCTGTATATAAGGTTCAAACTCCTTCTAACGTTGAATATATTTCAGAATCATCTCCATTATTAAAGCCTACGTTTAGAGGGTATTCTTTACCATTTAGCAATAATGTTAGACTGCCTTGTTTGTATCCTAATTATGTTAACTTTAATAGACCTTCAAATATCAATACACCATCACCTACTCTTATGAATCCATTTATAAAAGAATTCAAAGATATACCAATAACATCTTCATCTGTTCCAAGTGAAATTACTCCTTCAGCACCTATAAAAAGTAATATTTTATCACCTGCATCAAACCCTCTTGATAAATATGAAGAATATATCGAACCGTGTCCTTCAAAACCGTTGCAATCATTATCTTTATTAAAACCTTTGATCACATCATCAAAAAAAATAACAGCTGAACTGCAAAGTATTCCTTCATCAAATGTCAATATTCCACAATATATTTCTCCATATAGACCACTACTAAAACAAATATTAACTAACGCTTATAACCGACCATTGTTTATACCACAAAATTATTATAAACCAACCCTCCTAAATCCAGAAATAGATTTAGAAAAACTTTCAAAACATCAACCAATAATATGTCATATCGATGAAACTGTCAATCCTAACGCACCAATGATATCTAAATCACCAGAAGCGATAGCACCTTGTGATTTACAAGCTCCTACGTTTAGTCAATATCAATCTCTTACTCCTACTGAAAAAATTAAACCAATAAGTGTGACTCCTTCATCATCATCATTAACTTCATCTTACCAAGAGATATCTCCAACAGAAATTGCAGAATCTTTACCAAATCTAAACTTTAGACCTTTATCACCATCCACGTTTATTCCACCATACAGACCTTCAAAACTCATCCCTATTCCCCCACAATACGGTCCAAAATCAATTGTGGAAAATGCGCCTGATATTGCAAATATATGCCCAATTGAAATGCCATCATATTCGAATCCAACTATGGTAGAAACACTACCATGTTCTCCAGTAAAACCTAAGAATATTCAACAAATACGATTAGACGGTTTC
Source organism: Heliothis virescens (assembly GCA_002382865.2). Lineage (NCBI taxonomy): Eukaryota > Metazoa > Arthropoda > Insecta > Lepidoptera > Noctuidae > Heliothis > Heliothis virescens. Next base: position 212,033 of record NWSH02000011.1, read on the forward strand.
CCTATTTCAGAATTATTTGAAAAAGCTGCTAATGTACTACCTTATAATCCACCTTCAAAAATAGAAGCTCCCGAAATTTTTAAATATCAAAATTCATTACCTGATGACTCTGCCCCTTGGGTATTAATAAATAATGAAAATATCGATGATAAAAATAAGGCTAAACTAACTCCTGAACCATCAAGTCCTTGTGAATATATAACACAAACAAATGAAAATCCGATCGAAGCAGAATATCTAAAACTAGCTAAATTACTTTCTGAAGCAAAAACACCTCAAACAGAGTATGAAAAATACGAAGAATTACCTGAAGAATCTCAATATGAAGAGTTACCATCGAGCCTTAAAGATGAAACATTACATGCAATAGAACCTGATAATAAAACACCGAAAACAGCTCTTCATTTCCCTCAAAATTTAGCAAATCTTGAAAATTTCTACACTAACAATCATATCGGAAAAAGTCCCATAATTTGTTACGTAAATTCTATGCCTAATAAACCTTTAATTAATTCTAAACAACCATTTAGTCAAGTAGCTCCAATTATTACTACAAATCTTAATGAAATACCAAGTACTAATATTGAATTAAATAGTAATTTCATCACACCAAATGAATATTTGCCATCAATACCTGGTACTTATGAAAGCAGTCCGATATCTTTAAATACAAATTATTTGGAAAGACCTACTTTCAAATTACCACAAATGAAATATCTGCCAAATCCAGTGGAATATCTTCCTGAAAATCAATATTTTTATCCTCTTAAAGATAATACAGAGAATATAAAATATTCTGGATATAAAACTTATCAATTACCTACTGTAAAATCAGCTGAAAAGTCTCTTAACATACCTTCAGAAATTTGTTATCCTACTGCATCTTTGAGTCCATGTTTAGTCCCAAAACTACCGATTCCGTGTTCTTATTTACCTACAATAAATCCCAAAACTAACATACCTCATCATCAAACCTTAGAATATACTCTTCAACCGAAATCAGATCTTATAGTTCAACCACAGAGTCCAAATTTCAATAACTACAATCTTATTGATAACATACAAGTGAAAGCTGATAATTTTGACAATAACAATGAAATTAAAAATAGCATAATCAACTATATAAAAAACAAAGGTTTGAACGATAAACTGTGCATAGACACTAAAGAATTAACTATACCGATAGGTGATATTGCTATAACAAAGAGAGAACCACATATAGCTAAAATTTTACCGACAGGGAATCCATCAATCGGTTTAAAAGTATGGAAATCTAATGTGAAATTAGTAAAAGCAGAATTAAAACTCAAATTCAATGAAATATCAGTAAATAATTTCATGCCTATACTTAATAATTTGAATGATTATGACGTACAAGAGATTCGGAAAATAATCAAAGCATATATTGATGAAAAATATGGTGAACATATAGAAATTCATGAACCTTATACAGTCGATAATCAGTATACGGTCATAAAAGATTTGAACCGTGAGATTCAGGGTGATAAATTCAATTTGCTGTGGCCTACTTATTATGTCTGAAGAGATAAAGAAGAGAAGCTTTTTATTTTAAAAAAATAATGCTGTTCTAATCATTTCATAATATAATTATATTGTTGGCAAAAATGAATAAGTATGCAAAGTTTCTTTTCTATGCTCCTAACCGTTGAGGAGTTATTCCATGAGAAGACAGTTGTGGTAGCATCAGATTCTTTTTATATTAATAATAGCGTTCTAGCCGATTGTAGACCACGGCGGCTGTTCTCATATAAGGAGATCAGCCAGCTGCGCAGGACATATTATAGCGCACAAGCATTTGCGCAGACACAGGTGCACTCCCTATTACCTCACTCTCATAACCCGATGGGACGGCAATCCGACACAACCGGAGAGAGATTAGGCGCAGGACCGACATTAACGTGCTCTCCGATGCACGGGTGAATCAATCACCAACTTCCAACTCCAGGCTGCTTTGTGAAAGTTTCTAAAACCCACAAAGCGATTTCGGCCCGTCTCGAGAATCGAACCCGAGACTTCGTGCACAGCAGTCGGCTATGCGACCACTAGACCAACGAGGCAGTTATATTAATAATGTATTGTCATTGGAACTAAATGCACATGCTTTCAAATACTTAGATTACAACATTTTTCTACTAATGGGAGATTGATCATAAGGTTAAGCAAGGCTTGGCGCGGACGCCATCTTGTCATTACGAATGTTCCTCTATATTTCGAAAGACACGGCAAATCACTGTCATTTGAACATTTATCAACATATACCAAGGAAAGATTTTTGGGTACATTAAGCAATTATCTCAGGTCGCGGGTGAAACCGCGGGACGCAGCTAGCTTGTAGCTAGAATATTAATATTGTGTTTTGACTAATAAGGTCTCACGAAACGGCGAGATTCTACCAAAATGTATGATAAGTCGCGAGTCCACAGCTAGCACGTGTTCGCGCACAAAGATAGCAGTGTCGCGGACATGTTACAAATGTTCGCTCGCAATGTGTTACTGTTTGCTAGAGCGAGTACACCACGAGATACATTTGTGTGCGTCACAGTGCCGCACACCGGGGGAATTCTCGCGTTAACTTTAAAATTAATTCCACCGATAAAACCGAAAAAAATATAATAAATAATATAAATATAATAAATAATGCTTATATTGCTATCAAAAGATAATATAAGTTCTTAAAATATAATTGAAATACATAGGAGTAATTTTAAGTATACATATAAAATAATTATAAAAAGTGTATAAGTTATATTTATTTAAGTAAGTTAAGTCTTCACGGGACTTTTGACAGATGTGAAATATCTATAGGCACACATACATACAAGGCACTATAATTGTAAGAAGTTTATGACGTCATTATTTCCTTGCATCACGGCTCAAGGTCATGTCACACGTGAACGGCTCGGCACCGCAGGTCACGGCGCAGCTCCTACCCAGTGACTAACTTGTCTTTTGAATTTAGAAAGAAGAAGAAAGAAGAAAAGAAAGTTTATTTTACCCTTTACCCCGTAAAAAATCATATAAAAAAGAGTCAACGGCGGGGTGACAGTGAATTTGTAGCTTCCTAACAACGTGCCGTGCCGTGCCTTTCATGTATGTCGTGACCTTTACAATGAATGTCTATAGGTGTTTCACATCAAAGTCAATGTACAGTCAACAACAAAAGTCTATTAACACAATTAGTGCATCTAGATTTTGACGTTCCGGGAGACCCTGTAATGGATCTATGTAAAATGAAAACATTTTGAAAAATACCTGAACACAAAATTTTTGATGCAAAAGGTGTGTAAAAGCGATTGTTGTAATATACATTTTTTGTAATATAGGTACAATAAGTCAATTCAATATATTAATCTGACAAAAACGACAATATATTAATCTATACAAATTGTATAAAAACGCAAACTATGCCAGATTTGACTGATTTGGCTCACATACTCATTTTTTTTAACGTTTCTTCCACCAAAACAAAATAAAAAAGTGAAATTGTTTTAAGATGCCTAATTAATTTAAACCTAGTAAAGTTCAAGCTATTTAATTCTCAGATTTTAAGGTTATACAATTCTGTAATCATTGTGAGATTTTGACAGTGTTCAAGTATTTTACAATTTTCATTGTGTTAGTGGACTTTTGGTGCTGACTGTACAGACGACAGCAGATCGACCTACTTGAATCTGTCAGTACCAATCGAACATTAACCTTCCACTATTGTGATAAGGTTGAAAATCTATCGAAGTAATGACAGATTGACGTAGGTTGTTGTGTTGTATGTACATATAATAGTATGCTGTGTGTATATTGTATATAATTTCGTTTAAGTGAGACTGAATGTAAGTAATAAATTATTTTAAAATAATAAACTTAGTTTTTTTATTCTTATCCTATTATATCTTAGTATAAAACAAAGTCGCTTTCTCTGTCCCTATATCTCTATGTAAGCTTAAATATTTAAAACTACGCAACGGATTTTGATGCGGTTTTTTCATTGGATAGAGTGATTAAAAAAAAAACTTTTTACAAAAAAAACAAAACCTTGTGTCTGCAGGTCTGTTGACTGTTATTATTTTGCCACCGACTTCTAGAGCTATGTCAAAAGTTTTATTTTATCTTCAGTGTTTTTTTGTGAAGTCGGTTTTGTTTTTTTGTAAAAAGTTTTTTTATTTTATGCTTTTCAGTTTTCGGCTCTAAAATAAAACTATATCTTTAATACCCATACCCACCCACAGTGACAGTCGGGCCGACTGTTATAGTATCATCGACGTAAAAAAGCGTACGAAATTTGAAGAGTTCTCTCAATTTCTCCAGGATCCCATCATCAGATCCTGGTCTCCTTACCATGGGACCACCTGTGAAGAACACCCTTTCAAACAAAAAAAGAATTTTGAATATCGGTCCAGCCATCTTCGAGTAATCGGTGAACATACATAAAAAAAAAAAAAAAA
>NWSH02000011.1:260797-273015 GCA_002382865.2 Heliothis virescens
TGATTTCTGTCATGGCTCCGGCGCTGCGGGGCTCTGGCGGCCCCACGCGAGTTTATCGTCGCAGATAGCTTTAACGCTCACCACCACAGCTTCGGCTTGCTGGCCGGCTGAGCCGGCCAGCCTCAGCTGCGGTGGCGAGTGTTACAACCACCTGCTCCTCAACTCGCGGGCCGCCTCGCACCTCCGCGCCTACGCGATTTTGAATTACACTCTAGGGGTAGGGCAGACAAGACTACGTGGAGTCGGATTTACAGCGATTCGTTTTTGCCATTAAAACCTAGTTTATGACAAACTTGTTACGGATAATGATTTCGGGAAATAAAAATTTTGGTAACGAAACTGAGTCCCCTCGCTATGATCTGCTGAACTATTTATCGAACTGCTCATTCCGTAATTTTTACCGCTCATTCGATTTTTGGACTGCTCAATTATTTTTAGAATTGACATTGTATGATAAATCCTATCTCTATCTTACTCGCTCGCGCCACTCTGCACTCCAGTGAAAAAAGTGCGCGAAGCCGCGAACCTTTTTCGGTTAATTTGTTCTGCTTTTAGAAATAATGCAATGAAAAAGGATTTTTTTGTTACAATAATCATTTAATTTGCCGAGCATGACTTCTTGAAAATTTGGACAAATGTGATGAACAGGTTTTGTTCTACTTACTGGTTAATATGCGACTGAGATAGTTATTTTGCTTCGAAATATGGAAAATTTGCTGTGCAGTTAGTATTTCTGCTATGTATGTAGTATTTTTGTACAAAAATAAATTTGACTGTATTGCATTATGAGGAAAAAAGTAATGTCACATTGATGTATAATTTCGAATTATCTGCAGTTTGAGTTTGCTAAACATTTAGTTTATTTGTAGTGAAGTAAGTTATTTGATGTAAAAAAGAGTATAAATGATGAGTATGTATTGATAGACGATTATTTTATTTGATATGCAATTTATTATATCCCATATTATAAAGCTAAAGAGTTTGTTTGAACGCGCTAATCTCAGGAACTACAGGTCCGATTTGAAAAATTCTTTCAGCGTTAGATAGCCCATTTATCGAGGAAGGCTATAGGCTATGTTTTATCCGGGTGCGCGCTGCAGTTCTCACGGGAAAGCGGGTGAAACCGCTGGTTCCGCTAGTTTATAATATTAGTATTATGAGACATACAATAATTCACACGTTCTACACGTGGTTTAAGAAGAACTCAATTTTTCGGAACGCGTGGTTATCTAAAAACTGGTTTTCCGACTACATATTATTATTAATAGCCTTATCGGCCCACAGAATCCTATTATTTACGACTTATATAATCTTAAATAACACAAACCAGAATTTGGTATCGAATGTTACGCTTGCTCGGTAAGAATTTTAATCTACTTGAATATATTTTACTAGCTTTAGCTACGCCAGCGGTTTCACCCGCGTCCCGTGGGAACAACACCGAGTACCCGGATAAAAATTAGCCTGTAGCCTTCCTCGATAAATGGGCTATCTAACTCTGAAAGAATTTTTCAAATCGGACCAGTATTTCCGGAGATTAGCACGTTCAAACAAACAAACTCTTCAGCTTTATATTAATAGTATAGGTTGCAGTGAGTTCGTTTCCCAGATTAATACTTTTGAAAATTCCTTAGGTTGCATTGAAATCGGTTTAGGCTTTTACCATGTTGTTACTTTAAGAGTTTGCTAGGAACGCGCTAATCTCAGGAACTACTTGTCCGATTTGAAAAATTCTTTCAGTGTTAGATAGCCCATTTATCGAGGAAGGCTATAGACAATTATCCGGGTAATATTTATCCGGGTGTGCTAAGTAGTTCCTGTATTTCTTCAGGCTTTTACCGTGTTTTTTAGGTTCAACGAGCTATTTGCAAGAACTGGTGTGATTTTATCGAAGGAGACTATAGGCCACTTTTCTTCCAGGTGCGCGGAATAGGTGGAAACTGGCGATAATTTCCGTTGGTTATGAATATAGGTACAGATTTTAGTTTTCACTCCAAAAATATACCAAAACAGAGCAATTCACAATCCCCCACTAAATAGATCAGCGATGAGTAGCCGACACTCATTAACACAGAACATCGAACTGCACAAAGAAACTATACATACAAAGAAAATGCTATTTCTGTCTGTCTGTTCAAGACCTGAGTCATACGCATATGAATACCAAAACTTTGTGAATTTCTGGAAAACATATTTTTCCCCATTTTCATCATGTCACAAACAAATGTGTGAAAAACCACAATCTTACTCACTTTATAGTATACTAGCCGTTTTCCCGCGGTTTCACTCGCGTCCCGTGGGAATTACTGCCCGTGCCCGGATAACATACATAGATAGGTCTTTAAAAATAAGATTGAGGTTTCTCAAACCATTTTTTCTCAAACTCAATCATTTCAAGGTTAGACAGTTTCAAAGTGCAAAAATTACCAAAGTGAAAAATCTAAAAAAAATATATGTTATAGACCTTAACAAAAACTATCAACCAAAATTGGTTTGAACGAAATACAGTCAGTGGTTTTTGAGATTTAGCACTTTTTTAGTAACCGCGAATTATATATTTGTATGAAATGTTACTTTCATATTCATCACTTTGTTATTCATATATTTGTATGAAAAACAAATTTATTTTTTGTTGTCGAGAAATGTTTGTGTTTTTACTAATTGTGGGCAATAGGAACGTTTATTTTTCATAGATAATGGAACGGAACCCTTCGTGCGCGAGTCCGACTCGCACTTGGCCGGTTTTTGTTGAGAGAAAATTGATTTATTGATAGCTGACTACAACATTCGGTAACTAGATAAAACTATTTTTAGAAAATCCGAACTTTCCAACACTGATAAAAATATAAACAAAAAAAATAAAATTGTTTTGCAAAATGAAAGACTTTTACATATTATTTCGCAATATACAATGATACAGGTTATTATTTCTTATCTTGTCAAACTCAGACGTTGATACGTGAGAGCGTTGAACTTTCAAAGTCAGGGTTGTTTGTCTGGTTATACTAAGAGGCTGCACACTGCAGACTTTTAGTTGGCCGATAGTTTGTTGGAGCTCATTAATATAACTATGGACGAACTTGGTCTGACATAAAGATTTATTATTATTATTTTTAGTTTATTCATTTTTTTCTCCGGCTACCCGGGGTTTGAAACCAATGACACGGGCCTAAGCCAAGTGTTCATCAGTTGGATTAATTTGTGTTGATATAGCATTGTGTGTATGTGTATTTTGGTGTGAATTCTCCGATTCACATTGCAGGAACTTTCGGACCAACCTGCATGTGTTTAGTATCACCGCTTTCTGTAGTAACTGATAGGTGTTTGGGGTAGGTTGAGAGAGTTAAGAGACTGATGCAGTTGTTTCGGTATTACACCTGTTATGGATAAAACTATAGGGATGATGGTCACTTTTTGCAAATGCCATAGGCGTGTTATTTCATCTTTAAGTTCTGTATATTTAGATAGCTTTTCGGTTATTGTATTCTGTACGTTGTGGGTGTTTGGAACGGCTACGTCAATCAAAAATCCTTATTATTATAAATCAGTATGAAGATGAGTAGTATGCCCATTACAATGATGAGGTACTTATTTCTTTTCCCAGTATAAGACCGACTAAAAACTTTGGATTCACGATTTTCATATTTTAGAACAACAAACGTCTACGGTACCTCTTTTCTCCCGATGTTTCGACCGAATTGCACCGACCGTGTTCACGGACTTTTGTAATTTCATCGGAAATAAGACCCGTTTGTTAGTCCAAAATATGAATGTACAAGTCACGAAAGTTTAATAAAAAGTAGAAAATAATTTTTAATGTAAAATGTCAAAGTAAAAAGCGTGGGGTGCATTTTACTTCATTTTCATAACATTTCTCTTATAGCACCCCACGCTTTTTACTTTGACATTTTACATTAAAAATTATTTTCTACTTTTTAGTTCAGTTAGCAATAAAAGCGTGTTTTATTAGTTTTTTTAAACTATTATTTATTTTCTACTTTTTAGTTTAAATGGAATGTTTTGCAGTTTTTTAGTTGCAGTACAACTAAAATTGATTGTGTTTTTTCTGCTTGACTTGGCGGGGGCACTGCCCCCTGATAATGAGAAACTCTTATCAAAATATTGCATTGTCATCGGTCCTTGATACGTATGCAAAGGTCCAAGTTGATCAGACTTATAAACACCAGTGAAAATTAAGCTCAAAGATTCCGTTACATTCATACATACTTACATACATAGATAGATACAACCCAAGCTAATAAAAGCGTGTTAAAAATATTACTGGAGATTTTAATTAAAAAAAATTTGGACTGTCGGCCGACTGTTTAGTCTGCAACGTGCGGCAACGCTTATTCATAGGTAGGTACTTATAGTTATATGCATAGTCTAGTCTGAAACCGTTTTATGCCACCCTCATAACAAACGGTCTAGATATCTGGCTATCGGAGACAGTAACACAGGAGTAAAATGAATGAATTTAAAGTTGGTTACTACGTTTTAATTTAGAGGAGTGATGACCCAAGTTTTTACTTTAGTAACGAAGACATTTTTTATAAGAATATCATATTTAACTAAAAAGATTGGGACAAAGAAATATAGTGGTATCAAATTACTAAAAAATATACCCGTGTGACTAATATAGTGACAATATTAACAGAGCACTCACCTCTTAATAAAAAACCGGCCAAGTGCGAGTTGGACTCGCGCACGAAGGGTTCCGTACCATTATCTATTATTTTACATTTTTTTATGATCAAACATTTTTCGGGCAGCACAAAATAACTTTGTTTTTCATATAAATATATGAATAACAAAGTTATAATTTGCGGTTTCACACGTTTATTGTATGGGGACCCCCTTAATATTTATTTATTTTTAATTTTTAGTATTTGTTGTTATAGTGGCAACGGAAATGCATCATTTGTGAAAATTTCAGCTTTCTAGCTATCACGGTTTATGATATACAGCCTGGAGACAGACAGACAACGGAGTCTTAGTAATAATTTAAATTTTGACGTTAGCCCCATACAAGTACATATTGTCAAATTTCTATCTCTAGTAAGCAAATCCGAACCAGATAGAATATTGAATTCCGCAGTAAATAAATAAGCGAATCCCCAGATAGGATATTGAAATCCGTCGATAATCGCTAACTCATTTCAAATGCAACATTACTGATTTCCGTCTATTGCGCTTACTTGTATGGCATATTAAATAGTTTATCCTTTACTTTTTAGGCAATGTCTAGGTTAGGAAAATACCTTCTATATTCCTTTGAGTATTTCAATAATAATACTACTTTGAATAATAATAATTATCAGCCTAACATTTTATCAAGTATATCATGAATACTAGCTTCTGCCAGCGACTTCGTTCGCGGATCATGTCGTTTATGCCAGCGACAACGGGTCGTCATGATCAAAGATCTTTCCCTTCACTGCTCTGCTCCTATTGATTGTAGCGTGATGAAAACTATACTATAACCAGCTCAGGAGTATGAATAATAATTGTAACAAGTTTCGTTAAAATCTTAACCCCCCCCCCCCCCTTTGCACCCCCTTAAAGAGCGAATTTCCAAAAAAAAATATAGCCTATATGTTAGCGAGGACTAATAGCTTTAGAACAAAGTTTCATCAAAATCCCTCCAGTGGTTCCTGAGATCAGCGTGTGCAAACAGACAAACTTTCCAACATACAACTACAAACTGATAAAATATTTTTTCGAATTCTTTACTGTTTTACTGTTTTATTTTTTTGGGTGTCTCTCAAAAATTACGTGAAAAACCAGTTAATCCAAAAATAAGCGTAACAAATTAAAATGTACGTGAATGCAGTAGCCTTGACAGTAAGTTAACCAGCAGACCAGAACCAGAGCGAAATGTAAACAAAGCCGCCTTTCATTTGATATACAAGTGCACAGATACCGTGATATTATATACATTTTTATATATTTGTGTAAACTTGTGGAAAAAGTCGTAGTAGCCTAACTGCGGAATTCAATAATCTGTCTATCTCTGGATTTGCTTACTAGTGATAGAACTTTGACATTAGCTCCATACAAGTTATGTCAAATTCCTATCTCTAGTAAGCAAATTCAGAGATAGATAGGTTATTGGGAACGGCCGTAATAGGTAAAGGATCAACCCCTCAAGTATAATCCCGACTTATCCTTACTAATATTATAAATGCGAAAGTAACTCTGTCTGTCTGTTACGCTTTCACGCCAAAACCAGTGAGCCGATTTTGATGAAATTTGGTACAGAGGTAGAATAGACCGTGAGGAACAACATAGGCTACTTTTTATCCGGGTACGGGAAATAGTTCCCTCGGGAAGGCGGCGAAGCCGCTGGCGGAAGCTAGTCCGGTATAAATCTGCCCGAACCTACTAGACTTTCAAACATTTAATTAAATTCTCGTTAACAAGTGTTTCGATAGTACAGACAACAGCAGGTCAACGTATACGAATCTGTCAAATTTTACCAATCGAACATTAACCTACCTCTATTGTGATACGGTTGAAAATCTATTGAAGAAATTTGACAGATTGTAGTAACTTGATGTGCTGTTGTCTGTACATTCTATCAAAACAATAACATTTTATCCACCGGTGTCCGGTCATATTTCTGTTTTGACATTTAAAACGAGTCCGATAACGACGGACGTTCTATTTCTGTCGAACACACGATAATTTGACGATATTAATATGTATGTTTGGAATGTAACTATTTAATTAACTATATCAACTTTAAGTTTAGAAGTAAACTAGCCGTTTTCCCGCGGTTTCACTCGCATCCCGTGGGAATTACTGCCCGTACCCGGCTAGAATATAGCCCATGTCACTCGTGAATAATGTAGCTTTTGAATGGTGAAAGAATTTTTAAAATCGGTCCAGTAGTTTTTGAGCCTATTCATTACAACCAAACAAACAAACAAAGTTTTCCTCTTTATAATATTAGTATAGAAGTATAGATATAAGCGACAGGTTCCAGGTTGAATTCTAGTTTCATATCTGAGAGATCATGCTATAGTAAAGTAGTCAAAATTGTAAATATTTCTATGGCACTATCTAACAGATATCTATCTGGAACCGTTAATATTAGAAAGTCAATATTAAACAAAAAAAAAATAAAAGACCAACTAAAGCCGAGCCTATTCTCAACAATGTTGGGGTCGGATTTCAGTCTTATTGGACACAGCTGAGTACTAGTATGCCCCATGGAGGAACTGCCTATCCGACCTCCTCAACTCAGTTACCTGGGTAAGCCGACCACCCGACCCCTTGGTTTGTCAGACTTTTTGACTAACCGTAACGACAGCGAAAGATGTTCAAATGACAGTCGGGACTAGTTTAACGTGCCTTCCGAAACACGTAGTAACTTCAAAACAAAACGGTCACCCATCAGCAAACTGGCCGAGACTATTAATAAGCCACGAGCTCTTCAATGTAATAATAACCCACATTTTAACTAATAAAAATCGTCAAAATCGTATCAGGAAAAACCGGCAGTAAAGTATTTTTACACACGTAAACACATCGGAACCCGGCTGGCATGGCATGGGCATGTGATGCGGAGAAGTGACGATCAAGTTGTGAGGAAGGTTTTGAGCATGAATGTAGATGGATATTGCGGAAGGGGACGTCCAAAGAAACGATGGATGGATTGCGTGAAAGTCGATATGGCTAGGAAGAATGTTACTTGTGAGATGACGGTAGATAGAAGAGAATGGAAGAAGAAAACATGCTGCGCCGACCACAAATAAATTGGGATAAGGGCAGGAACATGACACATGTAAACACATTAAAGAAAGTACTAGCAAAAACTCCACGTGTATACGTACTTAAGAATAAATATAAAGTAAACAATGAATCGATAATTAAAATTGGATATCATCCAACAAAAACAAAAATTAACAACACCGACTTCCGAATGCCAAAACTGCGGAACTAACTTTCAATTTCAATAGGAGTCAACGCACGGTCTCACAATGTCATCTACCTAGCCTTTTCTCAACTATGTTGGGGTCGGCTTCCAGTCTAACTGGATGCAGCTGATTTAGATTTTAAAGCTTCTACCCGTAACGACTGTTAAAGATGGTCAAATGACAGCCGGAATCCACAAGTTCACCGCGCCTTCCGAAACCCGGAAGAACTCGTCATGACAAGATGGTCACACCACGGACCGACCGCGCCAAACGTTGCTCAACTTTATGATCATCGATGGATGCGTGCGGCTTTGACTTAGCCACGAGCTCAGTCTCACAATATAAACAAAGGATTTATTTACCTAAATCATCAACCGGCACCGTGGTCAAAGGCTCCATAGCCATTGTCACTTCACAACAAAACACAGCACTCACAAAAACAAAAGAAATTAAATCCAGCAAAAAAAACACTTGGGAAAATCAACTGCGTAAAAGAGCACTTTGAAATCCGTGCGGCACGACCGTCCTCCGTGGCGGCCGACGCGTAACTGATGTAAAATTTTCAAATTGAGAACGCGTGGACTGGTTAGTAAACAAAGCGGCGATGCGCCAGAGCACGTTCGCTATCGCACAAAAGATAGTCACAGAAGGTTGAATTTACGGAAAATCGTGTCTGTACTTGACGTAAATCTGACGTTGTGAAAACAAAAATATAATGTGTTCAAGATAGTGCAGTGACTACTGGAAAGATAAAATTATAGACGTGTTTTGTATAGACAGAAGAATTTATTGCCCTAACCTATCCATCTGTCAATTTGGTTAATTTTGTGTTCCTTATGATGGCGTCCTAGCCGGTTGCCGGCTACGGCGGCTGTTCTCTAATAAGGAGATCAGCCAGCTGCGCAGGACATATTATAGTGGCTGCACATTTGCTGTGAGTGTGACACAGGTGCACTCCCTATTCCCTCACTCTCATAACCCGATGGGACGGCAATCCGACACGACCGGAGAGAGATTAGGCGCAGGACCGACATTAACGTGCTCTCCGATGTTATATGGAACTAATGTCAAAATTCAATCTCTAGTAAGCAAATCAATAGATGAACAGGTTATTGGGAACGGCTGTAGTAAGATTAAATCTTGCTACTGATAGCGTGATGTGAACTTGTACGGTCAATGAACAAACACATAAGGATGGACTGATAATGATAGGAGCACATGAAAAGGACAGAGGGTTAAATGAAGATAGAGAAACAATCTTTGTTTTCTATACTAATATAAAAGAGGAAACATTTTTTCTTTGGTTTTACCCTAAAGACTCCGAAACTACTGAACCGATTTTAATAATCTTTCACTGATGGGAAGCTAGACTATCCCCGAGTTACATAGGCTATATTTTGCCCGGGTATGGGAAGAAGTTCCTCCGGGATGCGGGTGGTACTGAGGGAAACAGCTAGTTACAGCAAAATGGGGATCCTCAGTATTGTGAAAGTCACCTCTTTCTCTATTATTAATGATGATAGTAAGAATGGCACGGGAATATTGTAGGTTTAGTAGTTTCGGAGCTTTTATGGTAAGCAAACAAAAAATGTTCCCATTTTCTCAAATTAGCCCTTTTCGCTATCACAGGTTCTCTTGCCTTCTGCTATATCTTACTTACGATTTCATCAATAAGTGTTTATTTTCTACAAAGCACTAGATAAGAACACATTTTAATAATAATCTGTTTCTATATTTATCGTTCTTGCAACTTGTTTACACTTTAGCTTTGTTGATGTAACCGTTTTGTATGAGGAAGTAGTAAATAGGATATTTTATGTGATTTCCATAGTAAGTAATAAAATTATTATTTAAGCTTTATTGGGGGAGTGAGAATCTATTTATTATTACTACGTGTGCAACACGACTCGCTAAGGATGCTACTGATGGGCTGTTCTCATATAATGAAATCAGCCAGCTGCGCAGGACATATTATAGTGCACAAGCATTTGCGCAGACACAGGTGCATTCCCTATTCCGTCACTCTCATAACCCGATGGGACGGCACTCCGACACGACAGGTGAGAGATCAAGCGCAGAACCGTCATTAACGTGCTCTCCCAGGCACGGGGGTGTAACACCGCCAACTTCCAAACTCCAAGCTGCTTTGTGAAAGTTTCTAAACCCACAAAGCAATTTTGACCTGGCTCGTGAATCGCGACCACTAGGCAGGTTTATTCACTTATCAAGCCCTAGTGTCAGAGTTTACTCAAATCCGCCAGACGGCCTCTGACGTGGAAGTTGATGAGAAAAGCGGATATTATAAGGTCATTGAGACGCATAAACTCAAGTCTGCAAAGGTAGACAACCTCATTAAAAGACGAAGGAGGAAGACATTCTATTTATATATTAACGTCTCCAAAAACATTAAATATATTTATCTGTTTAGTGGTCACATAAATTATGTCCAATTTGAGACATTCAGTGTGAGTCAGGGTATAAAAATTTTGGAAATTCCTGCAAAGATTCACAAAAAACACTATTTTCTGTAGTCCAGAAGAAAAGGCAATAGTTTTGCTCTCAAAGCGTGACAGATAGACAAAGTTACTTTTGCTTTAATAAGATACTAGCGATCTTCCCGCGGTTTCACTCGCGTCCCGTGGGAATTACTGCCCGTACCCGGATAAAATATAGCCTTCGTCACTCGTGGATAATGTGGCTTTCGAATTGCGAAAGAATTTAAAAAATCGGTTCATTACTTCCAGAGATTACCCCCTACAAACAAACTAACAAATTAACACATTTTACCTCTTTATAATATCAGTATAGACTATCCAGCAGTTTGACCCGCTTCCCGAGAGAACTATTTCCAGTACCCGGATTAATGAGTACCTTATTTATGTTATTCTGAAATATAACCTATATCCCTTGGTTTTATCAATCCCGTCAATCGTTTGCGCGTGAAAGAATATCAAGCGTATCTACATCTTCACAAACTTTCACATTTATAATATCAGTAGCATTAGTAGCAAGTTTCGCAAAAACTATATCAGACCCCACCTTAAGCTCCTGCCACCCAATGACCGAATATTCGAGACCCATCTCCAAAAAGGATACACTAATTTCCTCGAGAGATGGTCATGACCGTCGTGAACGATTGCGACCAATTGTCGAGCAATGCCCAAAATAACCAATCCACTGACCTGAAGACAAGACCTTGGTCACGTATGCACGGTAATCCAAGATTCAGAAATAAACACTTCATTTATCGAAGAGAAAGTCTGATTTTCGTCAAAGCGACTGGTGGATAAAAATGAAACCACAGTTAGGCCTTTTCTCTTACTGGTTTTTTATGTGACACTAGCTTCCGCCAGCGGTTTCAGCCGCGTCCCGTGGGAACTACTGCGCGCACCGCATATAAGTAGTAGCCTATAGCCTTCCTCGATAAATGGGCTATCTAACACTGAAAGAACTTTTCAAATCGGACCGGTATTTCCTGAGATTAGCGCGTTCAAACAAACTCTTCAGATTTATAATATTAGTATAGATTAGGATAGTCACCATAGGTTTCTGTTATATTCATGGCAATATTTTTTATATTATTATATTATCCGGGTGCGCGCAGGAGTTCCCACAGGAAAGCGGGTGAAACCGCTGGCGGAAGCTAATGGAATACAGCACTGCAATACGTGATAGATTGAAGGAGTCAATAGGCATTACGAGTCGTCAAACACGTACTCTCAGCTGCCTACGTTTGTTAGAGAACGTAGGTCAAGACCCATTGCAGTTATTTGCTGTCTCTGACGTAGGAAACACCTCTTTCTATTACGCTAATGGTTAATATTTAACTATGCAAAAAGTATAACACTTGCCTCCAGAATTCAGCGGCTATGGAATAGAAAATCCAAGTTTTTCAAAAATTACATTAGTCAGTCTTCTTCTTCTTATCTCACTCGCTGCAGGTTTAATCACCTAACAAGCGCTTGTGTCAGAGTGTACTCAAATCCGCCTGACGGCCTCTGACGTGGAATTGTAACAACGACTGCTACTGAGTAGCATTCTGTAGCCGGCTTTACGTGCCCTCACAGGCACGGGGCTACGTTGTAAAAATAACTACGTTAAAAAAAACCGACTTCAAAACTAAAAAGTAAAAAATAAAAAGTTTATTAAAATAATAGGTTTGATGTCGGTGCCTAGTTACTACGTAAGTATTATATTGACTTACTTGGCACCGACATCAAACCTATTATTTTAATAAACTTTTTATTTTTTACTTTTTAGTTTTGAAGTCGGTTTTTTTTAACGTAGTTATTTTTA
>NWSH02000011.1:283132-293997 GCA_002382865.2 Heliothis virescens
GTTGCAACGAACATGGGCGGCCATTCCACAGCGTGATTTGGATGAACTCATTTTGAGTATGCCAAACCGATGTTCTTGTGTTGTTAGTGTTCGCGGTAGAAACACGGATTATTAATTGTTTAAGTTACCCAATAAAATTTTAAAGAAAACTGTTATTTCAGTCTTTTTTTCAAACTTTTGTGTTAGTGGTTCAAATGTCAAAAATCCCTTTATTAGGAAAATGGCAAATTTCTTTATTAATGCAAAGGTGACTTGGTTTATCGTTACTGTGACAAACGAAAACACTTTATTTGATGAATCCTTAAAGAAAATTTTAATTAATATCAATCAGGAGAAAAGTTATTGCAAAAATATATGTTGATCCCTAGACACTTTTGATGTGTGTAAATTGGAGTCAGCTTCTAGTCTAACCGACCTCATTAGGACATAGATGGTGACTCATCAACAGACCAACGTTGACCGACCAACCTCCGCGACTGTTACTCTTTGCCTGTAACCGAAGTGGAAGCCGACCCCACCATAGTTTAGGAAAAAGAGTAGGTAGAAAGTTCATATTCTGCCATGCGATTCTCTAACTGACACATCATAAATGACAACATCGACGACCTCACAAATGACAAGCTTTTCGGTTTGAAGGATAAAATCGAAGGCGAAGTCGTCGCTGTCGTCGAAGGCGAGGATGATTTTGCGTACATTTGGAACCATATTTTAGTTCTATGTCGCGCCGTCAACATCGTTGAAGCACTGTGATCGCGCACTTATAGATGTTGCAACGATGATCGTAAAGATGTTTTGCGTTAGAGAATCACCCCCCTGCCCATTATTATTTGTGGTCAGCACAGCATGTCTTCTTCTTCCATACTCTTCTATCTGCCGTCATCTCACAAGTAACATTCTTCTTAACCATATCGTCTTTCACACACTCAATCCATCGTTTCTTTGGTCATGCCCTTCCTCTAACGATGTCCTAGTCTGCCGTATTGTCCACAAAAATCAATATAACCTCTAGTTCAATAAATGTTATCACTTTATCAGTCTCGTGACAAACCTAGGCAAATGGTATGTTTTGTTTGGCGAGAGATAAGATAGACTAGGATTATCTGTTCTCTATTATAACCCCTTAAATTCCTTTATCAGTGTCGTTGCTATGTGGTGTTTCACCATAGCATTCTTAGTCAGCTGTGTAGCTTTTTCACAAGTAGGTATATTGGGGTCGACTTCCAGTCTAACTGGATGCAGCTGAGTCCCAGTGTGCTATAGAGCGACTGCCTATCTAAACTCTTCAACCCACTTTTCCGGGCAACTCGATACCCCTTGGTATGACCGGTTGACGAACTTTCTATCTTCAAGACTGGTTGTCAGACTTCCTTGCTATAGACTCTAGACTATGTGTAACGACTGCCAAAGATGTTCAAATGACAACTGGACAAAAACTGGACAACTTCCGTCTTACGGAAGGCACTTTAAACTGGTCAATTTAAAGTGCTTTCCGAAAGACGGAGGAACTCGTCATGACAAGACGGTCACTCATCCACGGACCTCATAACTGCCTAGTTGGTCTAGTGGTCGCGTAGCGCGACTGCCGTGCCACGGGTCTCGGGTTCGATTCCCGGGCCAGGCCGAAATCACGTTGTGGGTTTTAGAAGCTTTCACAAAAGCAGCCTGGAGTTTGGAAGTTGGCGGTGTTACACCCCCGTGCCTGGGAGGGCACGTAAAGCCGTCGTCCTCGATTGTTACTCAGTAGCAGTCGTAGTTATAATTCCACGTCAGAGGCCGTCAGGCGGATTTGAGAAAACTCTGACACTAGGGCTTATCGGGTGATTAAACCTGCAGCTCACTCGATAAGAAGAAGATCCACGGGCCGCCTGTGTTAAGTGTTGTTTAACCTTATGACCGATCGATGCGCGCGGCTTTGACTTAGCCACGAGCTCTTCCGAGTCCACGGGCTACTGAACATGTGCGAAAATACGTATTTCTTTACTCAAGTTGTAGAGATCATTAATGAATACTATGACCTTCACAGTTCGACCTTTAAGTAACCTATTTTAATTACTAGTCTATTGTTTACAAAAGTTATGACCTGCTCCATATTAATTATATGTAAGAACGTATGTTACTCGTGGTAACTTCACACTAATATTATACACGCGAAAGTTTGTATTTTTAACCGACTTCCCAAAAAGGAGGAGGTTCCCAATTCGGCCGTTTTTTTTTTTATGTATGTTAATCCATATCTCCGGCAGTTATAGACCAATTTGAGATTGATGTGATTGAAAGAGTACGATGTCAGTGTGGTCCCATGGTAAGGAGACCAGGATCTGATGATGGGATCCTAGAGAAATTGAGAGAACTCTTCAAATTTCGTACGCTTTTTTACGTCGATGATACTATTACGGGACCGACTGTCACTGTGGGTGGGTATGAGTATTAAAGATATTATAGTTTTAGATCCGAAAACTGAAAAGCATGGCAAAATAAACACAGTCAACAGACCTGCAGACACCGACTTCTAGAGCCATGTGAAAAGTTTTATTTTGTCCCCTTCAGTGTTTTTTTGTGAAGTCGGTTTTGTTTTTTTTTTGTAAAAAGTTTTTTTTACAGAAGGAAATCATTTAGACTCTAGATGGTTCTTCCATTTAGACTCTTTTAAAGTCCAGTTTTCTTCTTGAATCTATAGGAAACCTGGACTTCTCTGTATGAGAAGAGGCTGCAGCACGCATGTGGAACTATGGTAAGGCTGATAATGAACTACTGAACGGATTTTGCAGATATTTCACATCAATATCCTCTGCCTTGAATTTCTCAACTACGTTGGGGTCGGCTTCCAAAGTAACCTGACGCAGCTGAGTACCAATGTGCCACATGGAATGACTGACTATCTGAACCTAGTTACCTGGACAACGCGATACCCCTTGGTAAGATTGTTTGTCAGACTTTCTGACTTATGACTACCCGTAAATACTGTAAAAGATGTTCAAACGACAACCAACTTATCGTGTCTTCCTAAATAAGCAGAAATTCATCATGAATGGACCAATCCATGAACCGACAGCACCAAGCATTGCTTGACTTTATGATCAATCGATCTTCTGTAAGTTAACCATGGGCTCCTCATTACCATTACAGCAATATAGCTCATCAAAATTCTAGAAAAAACACTTTCACTGACCACACGATTGCTTTGTCTTCTACAAACATATCTTCTAGCATTTTCTTTATAGAAGCAAAAGGAATTCTTCCGTCCATTCTCTTAGTCGGAATGCATCGTAGAATGCATTCATGCGTTTTCTAAGACATCTTACAATATCTACACGATATTCTCGTATGTGGGCTATTCAGGCGGAACAAACATCTTAACTATGAATTGAATGTTTCTAAGGCGTTGTCAGAGCGTGCAAGAATTCCCTTTCAGTTTATATGTTTGTATTTCAGTGCAAAACATGATTGGCATGATTATTCAGCATCAGCCATTTACGTAGTATAAGTATTAATGATGATGATGGGCCGAGATGAGCAGTAGCATCTCCGAAGCTAACAATATCCCATATTGTGCTCATCAACATGAATGCCCAGCGCGGTTAGTATAAGTAAATTGTCGGAGTGCCGTCCCATCGCGCTATGAGAGTGAGGGAATAGAGAGTGCACCTGTGTCACAGCAAATGTGCAGCCACTATAATATGTCCTGCGCAGCTGACTGATCTCCTCATATGAGAACAGCCGCCGTGGCCGGCAATCGGTTAGGACGCTTTTAAATGTATTATGTGTATGAAGTAGTTCTTAATGATGCTCTTCATTTTAGCTTATACTGCATATTTGCCCTGTTCTTCAAAATCATTCTAGAGAACATTATAACAATGCACAATCATACTAATTTGCTCCACATTGAATACTAAAACAAATAAATAAAACTAAGCCAATAGGTCACCGAAAGACCTTGACATTTTTAACGTCACTCGTCAGAGCATACGGGTGCTTAGGCCGGGACTCCACCAAAGCGGAGACGAGACGAGCGGAGAGGAGATGTTTTTTAAACAACCAATAGAATTGAGTTATTGACACGTCTCCTCTCCGCTCAGCTTCAGTGGAGATCGCTGTGCGGAGATGTGTAATATTTGTATGTCGCGATGGAAGCGGAGATGTGAGCTGTGCGCGGACGACGCGCAGTGGAGACGAGAGATGTGAGCGGCGTGCAGTGAGCGATGTCACCCTCCCCCCTCTCGCCCGCTAGCAACCCGCGACATCGTCTACCTTTCGTGTCAGAATGCGTACTGAGCACTCAACGCCCCGCACCCGAGCTGAAAAACATCTCTTCTCGCACAGCACACAGCACACCGCACACATCTTCGCTTTGGTGGAGTCCCGCGAGCTGAAAAACATCTCTTCTCGCACAGCACACAGCACACCGCACACATCTCTGCTTTGGTGGAGTCCCGGCCTAAATCATGCATGGAAGATAAGGTCTAATGAGGCGATACGCGGGTACATCACAGTACATCAAGTTACCACAATCTGTCAAATTTCTGGAAAAAAATTTCAACCTTATCACGAAGAGCTCATGGCTAAGTCAAAGCCGCGCGGATCGATCGATCATGAGGTTGAGCAACGCTTGGCGCGGTTGGTCCGTGGATGGGTGACCATTTTGTCATAACGAGAACCAGTGTTTTACATGGAGCGACTGCCTGTCTGACCTCCACAACCCAGTTTACTCCTGGCAAAACTGGCCTACCCCTTATCGTAAAGGGACTGGTTGTCATGCCACTTTCTTGGTGCTTTCTGGGAACCCCCTGTAAACGACTGCCAAAGATGTTCAAATGACAGCCGGGACCCACCAATTTACCGTGCCTTCCGAAACACGGAAGAACTCGTTATGACAAGATTGTCCTCAAGAAAATCGTCAATGAAAAACTATCCTTCAATTTTGGTGAGTAGTGTAAGCAAGTCTGAAAATCTTCTTCACATTTCTTACATAAATTGAATCTTCCAGTTTTCCCAATGCATTTACTGCAAGCTCAATAAATTGAAACAGGGAGACTCCATATTTGAACACTGCACCCACATATAAACTTTGCATGTCGCCAGTACGGTACATAAGCTTAAACTTCCATTTATTTCTGAACGTAACATAAAAGAGTTTATGTCTTCAACCTTGATTTGCGATATAAAACTGAACATGTTTTATTTAAAATCCTACTAATATTACGTGTGTATAGATGTACGTTCGTTCTTAATTCACGCAAAACTATATACCTATATTTATATCAGAAAAACATGTAGGCAAGAGCGTTTACAAAGTCGATTTTGTTTCTTTGTATCCTTAAGGTTCCGAAAGTACTGAACATATTTGAAATATTCCTTCACTGTTGGGAAGTTACACTATCCCCGACTGACATGGGCTATATTTTAAAAGCTTTTTTATGAAAGAAGTTACCGCGGGCCGCGAGTGAAAACGCGGAAACTAGCTAGTATTTAAAGCAGTAATTTAAAATTTATGTGTGGTTGAACTTTCCTGAAATTACTGAAGCCTAATTGTATGGCATGGTGACCATGTGAATAACCTTGTTTTAATATGAAATGGCTTATACTTGGAACTGCAGTATTCCCCATAAAAAAAGTGGGTAGAAATCTAGTTATTTCACCTATGCCTTGGGAATTTTTGCTATACAAAAACGTGAAATACGTTTGTTGTATGGGAGCCCCCAAAAATATTTAGACTAGTTTTCAGTATTTGTTATTATAGCGGCAATATAAATCCATCATCTGTAAGAATTTCAACTGTCTAGCTATCAACGTTCTTGAAATACAGCCTGGTGCCAGACGGACAGCAGTCTTAGTAATAGGGTCCCGTTTTACCCTTTGGGTACGGAACTCTAAGAAGGAGCTTATAACAGTTGGGAGTTTGGGACTCTGGAAGTTGGTGATTGATACACCCGTGCATCGGAGAGCACGTTAATGTCGGTCTTGCGCCTGATGTCTCTCCGATGGTGTCGGATTGCCGTCCCATTGCGCTATGAGAGTGAGGGAATAGGGAGTGCACCTGTGTCGCAGCAAATGTGCATGCACTATAATATGTCCTGCGTGCGCAGCTGGCTGATTGAACTGCCTCGTTGGTCTAGTAGTTACATAGCGCGACTGCTATACACGAGGTCTCAGGTACGATTCTCAGGTCGGGTGAAACTCTTAGTGGGTTTTAGACTCTTTCACAAAGCAGTTGGAAGCACACCTGAGAGGGTACATAAAGCCAACGTCCCCAAAATGGTACTCAGTAGCAGTCGTTGTTACAATTCCACGTCAGAGGCCGTCAGGCGGATTTGAGTACACTCTGACACTAGCGCTTGTTAGGTGACTAAACCTGCAGCTCACTCAATTAGAAGAAGCTGGCTGATCTCCTTAGAGTCAGTCAGTATAGAGACCACTAGCACATTTCTCAAGCGTGTATTGAAAGTTTATGTAATATCAACATGTTATATTGTTAGCATGTCGTGACGATCGTACGTCGCGAACTGCTAAACACATTATTGTTCTACTCATTAGCGAGGCTACAAATTACGTGCTAACTGGTATTAAATTCACACATGTAAATATCGTACAGAGAAACCCGTGGCTAAGTATTAGCCGTACTGATTGATAAATCATAAGGTTAAACAACGCTTGGCGTGGTCCGTGGAGTGACCATCTTGTCATGACGAGTTCTTCCGAGTTTCGGAAGGCACGATAAATTGGTGGGTCTCGTCATTTGCACATCTTTGGCAGTCGTTACTGGTAGTCAGAAACCAGTCTTACCAAGGGGTATCGGGTTGCCCGAGTAACTGAGTTGTGGAGGTCAAATAGGCAGTCGCTCTATAACACGCTGGTAACATCATGTTAGACTATAAGCCGACCCCAACGTAGTTGGAAAAAAAGGCTAGGCAGATGATGATATTATTAAATTCACACTAATGCAATGTAAAACGATTGAAGAGACAGCTTTTCAAGCCAGTTCCTTACTAGGCTCTCGTCAAATAACAAGGGCGTTCTAAAGCCAGCCATCTGTTCTTTAATATTGTAAAAAGTAAGGATTAACAGTAAAAAAACACCAAAACAAAAAAGAAACAGCACCCGCCATATTAAAAACGGTCTTCGATAAGGTCAATGTTCTTCGAAATTCGATTAGCAAAACTCACTTTGTTTACCAACACGGTCGCGTGCGGTCGTGCCGATGGACGCCGAGATAAAGTTAAATAAGCGAAATCGCTTGCTTGTTTTCGTTGTGAATGTAAATATTTTTGTTTATGATCTCACTGCTTATGTTTGGAGTATATTTGAGTAAGTATATTGAGGTATTTGTTGATTTTGATATTGCGACGTTTATTAGTATTAGAATAATGTTATAATTATATTGTTTACTTGTTTTGCTGCATTGAATCAATAGTATTATATTAGTATAGACGTTAAGATAGAGAGTTTATTTATTTGAACGCGCTTATCTAAGGAAATACTGGTTCGATATGAAAAAAAGTCATCTCAGTTTTGATAGCCCAATACTTGCGGATTTTACTTCACTCAGTAAGAAGAAGTTTATAATAGGCACACGTATTTTTTCGTTTTTCATCTAAACAAATAATTACGAAGCTATAGACCGTTGAAATAGCGCTTGATGTCTAGACCTGAACTCCTGAACTATAATACTTTGTTATTATTCACAGTATTTAAAAAAAAATACGTGTCCAATATTTTGCAATAATCTAAATTACGGAATAAATAGATTTGCTTATTTTTTACCCGGTCGTCATCCCTATTATTAGAAAGGACAATTTAATGACGTAATATGCAAACAACTAGTGTGACATCTATATCTATCTATACACTAGCCGTTTTCCCGCGGTTTCACTCGCATCCCGTGGGAATTACTGCCCGTACCCGGATAAAATAAATATATAGCCTATGTTACTCGTGGATAATGTAGCTTTCGAATGGTGAAAGAATTTTTAAAATCGGTCCAGTAGTTTTTGAGCCTATTCATTACAACCAAACAAACAAACAAACAAAGTTTTCCTCTTTATAATATTAGTATAGATAAAATAAAACAGTAAAAAAATCGTGTCTGTACATTAAATATGTTTACAAAACAAAATATGTAGGGTTATTAAGAAATGAAAAAAGAGTAAGAATACGACAAAAAATCTTTGTCTGTTTGAATGTTTGTCTGTTTGCACACGCTAATCTCAGGATCCACTGGACGGATTTTGATGAAACTTGGCAGACATATAGCTTATATATCAGAATAACATATAGGCTACTTCTTATCCGGGTGCGCCGAGTAGTTCCCACGGGACGCGGGTGAAACCGCTGGCAGAAGCTAGTGACGTAATATGCAAACAACTAGTCTGACAAACTCGATAAAATCAATCAACTGTAAGCAAAATTCAGCGAACCTGAAACAATACGGCTTAATATCTTCCGACAAACTCAAAGACGTTTGTACATTGTTTTGTAAACAACATTGCGAGTTTACTGAAAACTGCTGTGTATAGGAATATTGGTTTCCAAGTATAGGTGGTTACTGCTTGTGAATTGGTTACAAATAACTGGGTTAAGAAGTAAAAAAAACCTGCCAAGTGTGACTCGGACTTGCGCGCAAAAAATCACTTTTGTTGTATGGGAGCTCACCAAAATTCTTATTTTATTATATTAATTTTTTTAGTTTATTTGTTGTTAAAGTAACAAGGATAAAAATCAAAAAGCATTTATTCAAAGTAGGCTGGAAACAGCACTTTTCGAAGATCAAAATTACATGAGACAGCCCCAAAAACGCCCGCCCTTTACCACTTCCTATGTGTTTTTCGTGGGAAAAAGTGGCGCGACAAACTTCCGAGATCTATGAAAATTTCAGCTGTCTAGCTATCATGGTTCACGAGGATTCACAAGACACAGGACTTACGGACGGACAGACAGACACGCACTCAGTATTTTTGTTATCAATTCGTTTAACATGTCCGATTTTTCACAACCTTACCAGGACCTTACCGCGCAAGTTATCTTGTCCCTGGTACAATATGGGCTCCAGTAGGAACACGGTGGGTTTTAGTCAGTAAGAGACTGACACTCCCTCACGCTGTCCCACAGCGGATGTTGATCGTTTGATGATTTCCCATCAAAAAATTAAGATTTTTCTCACAATCTAATTAAATAAATAAAATAAATTAATAAATCTCTTCTAATAAAACTAAACTTTATCAAGATAATAATACAACGTTTTTAATCAACATCTCGTGAGATAGGAGAGCTAACAAAAACATATTTGGGAAAAACTAGTCTCCACACTGATATAGCAAACATGATAGCTGCGCAGATCTTATTGCGCAGGTCGTTTTCAAGGTTGTTATACTTATTAAAGAAATCAAATGATGCTGTTAGATGCTCGTAGAGTTCGATCCCACCAAAAACATAAATGTAAAAAAGGAAAGCCAAGTTCAATACAAAACCTACGCTTGGTTGTGGGCTTCGCCGTAAAAAGAATGGAGATCTAAATGAGTGTTAAGTTCTGTACAAAATCCAAGTATGTATTTATAGGAACAAGATTTGACTTGGCCAGTTTTCATTACCTCAGTTATTCTATAAAGTTATTAATAAAAAACTGTTAAAAACTGGCCGACTTAAAAAAAATAGATAGTCGAAAGCATGAAGGACATGAGCTCTATAAATAGGAAGCAAGGTGCGAAAGTTTGAGAGGATGTATGTATGTTTGTTACTCTTTCACGCTAAAACCACTGCATGTACCTATATTGAAACTGGCGGAAGCCGGTACAAAAATAAACAAAACACTACGCAGTTTTCTTGAAATCGTGATAAGCAACATTTCTAGATAAAAAGTGCGCAAAATATCTACAAACTAGGTTAATCTTGCGGCTTCGCCTACGTTGTGAGAAAACTACTACATGGATAAAAATCGGCCAAGTGTGAGTCAGACTCGAACACAAAGGGTTCCGTATAAAATGCAGTTTTGTAACTTGGGTATAATCTACCCAAAAATTTTTTTTTAATCGATTCAGTAATTTCGGAGCCTTTACGGTACAAAGAAAGAAACAAACAAAAACATTTTTTATCAAAATCCGTTCAGTAGTTTTTGCTACTAAGGAACAAACATACATACATAATTTCGCGTTAAATAGTATTAGGACTTGCAATGTAGCCCGACCTTCAAGAAATTAAAGATAGTAGACCCACGCGGAGTTTAAATTAATCTGCTAATGACGTGCAAATTTTACGGAAATACCGCTAAACAGATATGGATCTAATTTGGTTAAGAGATAGCTTAAACCTTGAGGAAGGACATAGAACAGACAATATCGCGAGAAAACCGGCCAAGTGCTAGTTGGAGTCGCGCACGAAAGGTTCCGTACCATATTTATGAAAAGGACGATGGGCACTTTTGTATGAGCATTGTACCCACTTTTCAATATTCCTCAACAGTGATGAAACCTATGTCATATGAAAGCTCTTGATGAGCACTTTATTTCATTGTACGGCAGCCAAGCCCGAATCCGGCGCCAACATGGTGTTTTCGACCATTTAAGAAAGTTATGTTTCTGACTGTACAACGTGCAACAGTGATGTGACCTATGTCAAATGAAAGCTCTTGATGAGCACTTTATTTCATTGTATGGCAGCCAAGTTAGAATCCAGCGCGAAAATGGTGTGTAGACTGTTATAGATATTATTTAAAAACCGGCCAAGTGCGATATGTTTAATCACTCTTGCACTTCGTAAGGTCACAAACATAACTTTTTTAAATGGTCGGAAAAAATATTGGCGCTGGATTCGGACTTGGCTGCCATACAATGAAATAAAGTGCTCATCTAGAGCTTTCATTTGACATAGGTCACATC
>NWSH02000011.1:301627-320608 GCA_002382865.2 Heliothis virescens
ACATTACTCCGGGCCCGGCTGTTCTACCGGCAATTCGCAGTGACAAAACGCTTGGTAAAAATGCCGGGCTCGGCAAAAATCCCGGACCCGGGATAGTGTGAATAGCTTCATACAAATTGTTCAGCCACTAGCCCTTCCGGCAGATTTACCGGCGCGGCAGATCTGCCGGTCCGGCGTAGTGGGAACCCGGCCTTAATGTCGGTCCTGCGCCTAATCTCTCTCCGGTCGTGTCGAATTGCCGTCCCATCGGGTTATGAGAGTGAAGGAATAGGGAGTGCACCTGTGTCACAGCAAATGCTTGTGCACTATAATATGTCCTGCGCAGCTGGCTGATCTCCTTATATGAGAACAGCCGCCGTGGCCGGCAAACGGCTAGGACGCCATCATCATCATCTCGGCAATACTTCTCGCGTACCCGCTCACATATCAATTAGTAATAAAGCAAATTAATAATATGACGTACTAATTACTCTACGTATCGTTTACTGCGTTTTTGGCAATGCACGAGATCCGTGTGCATATCAATATTAGGGAATGACTTGCATTTATAGATACTATTATATTTCCCGACTTTACTTGGGGTATTTCAAACTAGCTTTTACCAGCAGTTTTAGCTGTGTCCCGTGGAAAGAAAAGCCTATAGCCTTCCTCGAAAAATGGGCTATATAACATTGAAGCAATTTATTAAATTGGTTCAGTAGTTCCTGATTAGCGCTTTTAAGCAAACAAACTCTTCAGCTTTATAATATTAAGTTTAGATACGGTGCTGCTCCTTGCCTTGAACATTAACTGCGGAAATCAATAATCTGTCTATCTCTGGATTTGCTTACTAGTGATAGAATTTTGACATTAGCCCCATACAATGAATGTCAAATTCCTATCTCTGGTAAGCAAATCCAGAGTTAGATAGGTTATTGGGAACGGCCGTAAGTCAAAATCAAAGATTTTTTTTCAAGTAAATCTTAGAAGAGCAGGCGTGACTCCGTCGGGCGGGTTTCACAACCACTGCTGTCTAGCAGACACTGACCAACTGCTTCCATTTCTCTGTCACTCGTCACACTGACATTCACTCCCTTCTTACTCATGTCATCTTTCACTCAATCCATCCATACCTACATGTTGCAAAAAATTTGGCTTATTTTTAAGACCAGCCGCCTGCTTTACTCCCCCTCCCTCCCCCCAACTGGAGGACTTACACACGCGATACAAAGACCAAAAATTCAAGTCCCTATATTCATTTTAGACGTAATGTACAGACAAATATATCTATTTATAATATAGGGCAGACACTAAACTGTATCTGGATTGGAGCCAAGTCCTAACATATGCAAATAAATATAAACAATAGGAGGCGATGAACTGTCATGCACTTAAAAACTTCCGGACACAAGGAATATTATAGACTACCGTGGCCCGCGGTTTCACCCGCGTCTAACTCCCGCACTTAGATAAAAAGAGCCTATATGTTATTATAGTCAAAAGTGACTGACTGGCTGACATGCCACTGGAGGGATCCGGCTAAAATTTGGCACGCAGGTAGATGTAATGACGTAGGCATATGCTAAGAAAGGATTTCCCGAAATTCCACGGGAACGAAAAAAACGGGATTTTAAGTTTTGCGCTGGCAGAAGCTAGTTCTAATATAGTGCCTAGCCTTTTCCCAACTATGTTAGTGTCGGCTTCCAATCTAACGAAATTTAGCCGGGTACCAGTGTGCCACATGGAGCGACTGCCTATCTGATCTCCTCAACTCAGTAACCCGAGCAACCAGATACCCGAAATAAGTCTGGTTGACAGACTTTCTGGCTTCTAGTTCTAATCTAAAGTATTATGATTTGAGTCTTTAGCGGTCGTTGCGGGTGGTTAGAAGCCAGAAAGTCTGACAACCTGTCTTACCAATGGGTATCGGGTTGCACGGGTAACTGGGTTGTGGAGGTCAGACAGGCAGTTGCTACATGTAAAACACTGGGTCTCAGCTGCATCCGGTTAGACTGGAAGCCGACCCCAACGTGGTTGGGAAAAGGCTACGTAGATAATGAATCGTGTGATGTTATAAATTTAAAACTATGTGGTCATCCACCTTAGTCTGCACATGTTTGGCAGCAGATACATTCACGTCATAATTGTGAGTAGTACGGAATAACTCAAGTGGTGCCATCTAGCAATTTTGAGGATATTACTCATCAACTCTTTGTACTAAACACGTATCATCATCAGCCTTTGTATCGTCCCACTGCAGTGCTGCGGCCTCCTCTCACACAGAGAAGGATTGAGCGTTAATCACCACGTGCAGGAGATGCGGGTTGCTGTAATCACACTTTATAATACTCCAGGTTTGCTCCAGTTTTCCTTCATTTTTAATCAGTCATTGGTGTCCAAGATATATTAAAAAAACTTGCTCAAAGCTGCCCAGAGTCTGGAATTTGGTAGTTGATACATCCATGCATCGTAGAGCACGTCAATGTGTGTCGTGTTTGTGATCTCTCCCCGGTGGTGTCGGATTGCCGTCCCATCGTGCAATGAGAGTGAGGGAATAGGGAGTGCACCTGTGTCAGCGCAAATGTGCATGCACTATTCTATGTCCTGCGCAGCTGGCTGATATTAACACAGATGGTTTTTACACGGTACTGAGGCGCCGCATTGCTTCGCTGATGCTTCGTACGCGTGGGAGTGCCAACACCATCTTGAGTGTGCTCAGTCATAAATTGGACAGCCCCCTTCTGCGGCACTGGGTTCAAACACAGGTGCATGTACCAGGGGCCCCGGGTGGCGGTAAATATTTAAATTAATATAAAGAAATAATTATAATTATAATAGTTCATTTTATTTAAATTTAAATTTTATATCATTTTAATTTTAAGTATTTCGTTTTAATTTTATTTCATTTTAAGTTTATTTCATTTTAATTCTATTTAATTTTCTTGTTATTAACATAATAATACTTTAATTTAATTTGGTATAATATATTTTTAATTTTAATTTAATTATAATTGATGAATGACAACTTGTATGGGTATTAAGCCTGAAATAAATCATTTTTATTTTATTTTATTTATTTATTTTAATGGTTAACAAGTCCTTTGTGAACTCATATTAATGGTGCAATGTAAATAATAATACGAACGTATGTGGCTTAAACAGTAGCTACGTTTGCGGCCGATAACAGCCCTCAAGGACATACCACTGATAACAGCTACTCAAACAAACGCCTATGGATTATAATTTTAAAAGATTATAGTATAGTTCATAGTATTACCGCAGTTCTTCATTCAGAAGGCACGGTAAATTGGTCCCGGCTGTCATTTGAACATCTTTGGCAGTCGTTACGGTAGTCGGATTCCAGAAAGACAACAAGTCTTAGCAAGTATCGGGTGGATTAGATAACTGGGTTGAGGAGATCAGATAGGCAGTCGCTCTATAACACACTGGTACTCAGGCGCGTCTGTTAGACTGGAAGCCGACACCAACATAGTTGAAGAAAAGACAGCAAGCAGATGAGAGTGAAGTTTCGATAGTTTAACCCCAAGATGCATTCAATCGTCAAGCAAGCGTAAATTGACGATTAAGACGACCTACATTAGACAGTAGACCTATCTCAATATCAACTGATCTATGAACATAACCTGATTCACTATAATTTGACCATGGTCTACATAGCAACGACACAATAACACCCACCAGTCTACATTGTCTATTACATAAATGGTTTATATCTGTAATATCTTGAAATGTGGGTAGAACAAGATTACATTGATATCACAGTTTAAATATAGAACAGTTGTGAAGCTACCTACTAACGTTCGTAACCGTCACACTCAACACGCATGCGCATTAACGAGCATTTATGTACCTTTACCAGTGCTGTCAGTACTGACTGTCGCGGTGCTGTCGCGTCAACACGCGCGAATGTGTGAATGTGACGTTATGAACGTTTGTAGGTAGCTTCCCAACTGTTCTATATTTAAACTGTGTTGATATCTTACGGCCAGTCTCAACGAGGGGTATCGAGTTGCCCGGGTAACGGCGTTCCCAATATTATATCTCTCTCCCTTGTTTCGCTTACTAGAGAGAGATAGGATTTTGACATTAGCCACTATACCAGAAATATCAAGTCCTATCTCTAGTAAGCAAATCCACAGATAGTTATTGAATTCCAGCATTTCTGGGTTAAGGATATCAGACAGGCAGTCGCTCTATAACACACTGGTACTCAGCTGCATCTATTAGACTGGAAGCCGACACGAACATAGTTGGGAAAAGGCTAGGCAGATATATTAAGATCCCGTGCAAGCACACACGTTTCCTATCCAACATAGGCAACAAATTTTCAGAAAAATCATCCTCAAATACCTCTTCTACCAAGTGGGTAACCATCCCTCCCAACTTCATCCGCCTAGCCTTTTCCTAACTATGTTGGGTTCGGCTCCCAGTCTAACCGGATGCAAATGAGAACCAGTGTTTTACATAGAGCGACTGCCTGTCTGACTTCCACAACCAGTTACCCGGGCAACCCGACACCCATTGGTAAGACTGGTTGTTCGACTTTCTGGCTTCTGACTACCCGTAACGATTGCCAAACATGGTCAAATTACGGCCGGGATCCACCAGTTTATCGTGCATTCCAAAACACGGAAGAACACGTTATGACAGGATGGTCAGCCATCCACGGAACAACCGCGTCCAGTGTTGCTTAACTTTATGATCGATCGATCCGCGCGGCTTTGACTTAGCCACGAGCTCTTCTCCTAACTAACCCTATTACACTATTCCTCCCAACTAAAAAGCCTAAAATAGATCGCAATTGTCCAATCTACTCGAGAGCTAAATATACTACCAGGGTCTATGTACGGGACAATTGCTTAATGCTGATTGGATGATGAGGGGTTATTTCAAGTGGTGACGTCATCGACAAGAATGCTGGTAGTAGGGTCACCATCTTGTCATTTGTTAAAGAAGGTCTTGCTTGAGAAAAGTGTCCGAATTCTCATATGTTTATATTTCCAGCTGGGGGGTTGGGGTCGGCTTCCAGTCTAACTGGATGCAGCTGAGTACCAGTGTGTTATAGAGCGACTACGTATCTGATCTCCACAACCCAGTTACCTGGACTTATACCCCTTAATAAGATTGGTCGTCAGACTTTCTGGCTTCTGACTACCCGTAAGAACTGACAAAGATGGTCTGAAAGTTAGTGTTACTGCACGCGTGCCTGTTAGGGCACGTAAAGCCGGCAACAGAATGCTACTCAGGCTACTCCGTCAGGCGGATTTGAGGAATTTGACCCTAGCGCTTATTAGGTGATTTAGGCCCAGTCCGCACAGCGAATATTAACCGCGCGAATTTTTTCTCGCAATTCTGTAACACATTGAATACAATAGAAGTATCCGCACTGGCGGAATAAAATTCGCGCGGTATAAAAATCTCTGTGTTTTGATGCAAATTTCACGCGAAGCGGCGCGGATTTATTTCCGCGAATATTTTGTACGGTATGAAGTAGTATGACTATGACAAATATCGCGCGGAATTTAATTCGCTGTGCGGACAGGACCTAATGTGGTTGCGGAATAAAAACCGCGCAAATCTGCGCGAATAAAATTCGCGCGGTGAATATTCGCTGTGCGGACAGGGCCTAAACCTGCAGCGAGTGAGATAAGATTCCAGGACGTGTCCTGACGTGTCTGGCAGTATGTTACCTCTACTTGGAGGTCGATAAAAGTCAATGTGAAACAATAAATTGTTCTCATATCATTTAAATTGACATGTAGCAACACTGAATGATCATAAAGTCTTGTTGAGTGAGGTCCACTCATATCTCAAATATCTATACTTGTATAATCAAGAGGAAACATTAAAGGCTCCAAAACTACTGAACTGGATTGAAAAATTATTTCATTTGAAATCTACACTATCCCTGGGTGACATAGGCTCTGGCAAACAAAGGGCTCAAAAAGGAACACGGTGAGTATCAGTCAGTAAAAGTCTGACACTCCCTCACGCTGTCACCCACAGCGGGAGGTCATCCGATTATTTCCCATCGACAAAAAAGACTACGTGCACCAAGTCGAATTTTAATCGATAAAGATCGCTTATTCGAATAATTTATCGGTCAGGGAAGTCATTTGTGCCTAAAAGGATAATTGCATTATTATGACAATAGTCTTTATCTAATCTCAATGAGAAAGGCTAAAACGGAGTATAGCCTATTCTGTCTTATCAGGGATTTTCAGAGATAAGCGACGGTTTCCTTATTGATTTAAATGTTGACATCGATTTTATATAAATCCGTACTTATAGCATGAACTCAACTCTAAGACAAGGGTTACACGATCAGTCTGGCGTCATTCCATTCCATCAGTCTGGGTAGAATGATGGGAGAATTATCGTGACTAGTTCATGATTCGTCCCGTGATATCTACCTACTTCGTGCGTGCGTAGTCTATAGTCTTCCTCGATAATTGGGCTATGTAACACTGTAAGAATTTTACAAATCGGTCCAGTAGTGCCTGAGGTTAGCGGGTCCAAACAAACCAACTCTTCATCTTAATAATATTAGCATAAGACACGAAAGGTACTCTGTCTATGTTACGGTATTAATTTCTTCATCTGTCTAGCCTTTTCCCTACTATGTTGGGTTCGGCTTCCAGTCTAACCGGATGCCGCTGAGAACCAGTGTGCCACATGGAGCGACTGGCTGTCTTTAACTGCGGAGATCAATATTCTGTCTATCTCTAGATTTGCGTACTTAGAGATAGGAATTTGACATTACTTGTATGGGACTAATGTGAAAATTCTATCTCAAGTAAGCAAATCCAGAGATATATAGGTTATTGGGAGCGGCCGTAAGACTGGTTGTCAGACTTTCTGGCTTCGGGCTACCCGTAACGATTGCCAAAGATGGTCAAATGACAGCCGGGACCCACCGTTTATCGTGCCTTCCGAAACACGGAAGAACTCGTTATGACAAGATGGTGACCCATCCACGGACTGACCGCGCTAAGCGTAGTTTTCTTCGGAAATATTAGATAAGCATGCTTATTCTTGTCATGACGTTTTTCTTAATAAATATAAAGTATCGTACGATTCGATAGTGCGTATGTTTTTATGACTCATTCTGTTTGTTTATAAAGACGCATAATATAAGGTATTTGCGTTCAGACAGCAAAGTGCCAGATAAAGACTCACGGTCAGTTTCATAGGTTCCAGATAAAGTTCTAGTTAGCTATCTGAGAGATCATGCCATAGAAAAGTTGAGCAAATTAAAAACATTTCTATGGCATATCTAGGGAAGCTTATTTTGCGGAAATCAATATTCTGTCTATCTCTGGATTTGCTTACTAGTGATAGGATTTTGACATTAGCCGGGGTACAAGTAATGTCAAATTCCTATTTCTGGTAAGCAAATCCAGAGATAGATAGGTTATTGGGAACGGCCGTTAGAGGAGCTTGTTATAGCTGCACGGATCGATCGATCATAAGGTTAAGCAACGCTTGACACGGTCCGTGGATGGGTGACCAATGAACCCGATACCCCTCGGTAAGACTGGTTGTCAGACTTACTGGCTTCTGACAACCCGTAATGTATGCCAAAGATGGTCAAATGACAGCCGGGAATCACTAATTTATCGTGGCTTCCGAACACGGAAGAACACGTCATGAGAAGACTGTCACCCATCCACAGACCGACCGTGTCAAGCGTTGCTTAACCTTATAATCGATCGACCCGTGCGGCTGTTACTTAGCGACGAGCTACATTTCATGTAAGTATAGTGAGATGTAAATAAGTTAAAAAAAAATTAAATCTAGTTAGACAGAACTTCAGGTTAAAATAATAAAATTCTGTTAATTTATTTAACCTATTTATAAAGAACAAAGAAACTTTGTAAGTAAACAAAGTAAAAAAAAGGTAAACAAATATTCACTCCTTCGGTAAAAGTACCAGGCGCTCATACGATTGAAGAGATTACTTTGAACTAACAAATATAACCCACCTACTAACAAAAGTAGTTATTTCTATCAACAAACGTATAAGACAAAGCGTCTATTTCAAACTGTCGGTTAATCACACCTCGAATCACGTACGCAATAACGTATATGACGCAAATTAAATTATTAACCTCGCGAGTTCAAAAGTGACGCCATATTGAATGTTATGATCGTATTTCTAAAACGTAAACATTGCCTTGTGTTTATGCGTCTTACTTTTATTATCGGTTTAACAAAGAGAAAATTAATAACATTACTACACACTTTTGAACCTATAAAAGAAAATAAGGCGATCAGAAACATGTAAATCGCGTTTCGTCACGCACAAAACTGGTATTGTTGACACACAAGTATTTATTTATGTGCAAAATGAATCAGTACTTACCGCTCAAATCTTCGATGGTGTTCAGTTTTCGAGTCGTCATTTTCACGTTAAACGTATTCACAACACAATAAAACAGTTACCACGTCGAAATATCGCACTTTCGACGGAAAATTAACGAGATATTTTCGCCTTTACGCGAAGCGAACAACCTTTCTCGGAAGCCTTTGTTTTCTTATTGTGTTGACTGTTTTGATTTTGTTCCGCTATGACAGAAGGCGTGCAAATCGCAATCTCTCGCGATTGGATGAACTGTGATTATTTTTCTCCAATCAAATTAGAGTACGTCACTAAAAACGTGTCTGATTGGTTGAAATTCGTAAACAAAAAATAATGCTGCCAGTAAAAAAATAAGGACAAATTTTCAAGGACGTCACTTTCGCTGCATTGTTTGAGTTTTTGCGTTGTTTACGTTGATATCCTGTTGCAATGAAAATTGAACCTAAAATATTTTTATTTACTCGATTTTTATACCAAGTGATAATGTTATGCACTCGAATTGTACAACGTCCTGTCCCAGTAAAGGTTACTAAGACTTGTTAGTTAATTCGCGTCAGTTGAAAATAAGAATTAGTTTTATGAAAAAAATGAATTTTATCGTAAAACTTTGTGAATAAGGATTTATCACAATAATATCTATTGAAAAAGCCTAAAGAATTCGGAGGTTATTAACCTTTCTAACGTTATTTCATATGGCAACTAAAAAAACAACTGTCAATCATTTCCTATAATCATTCAATTCATTCATTCTTTTAGTTGAGGGTTTCCAGCTCTATTATCAAATCTCCCATTAAATTAAATAAAACGGCTTTGCAATTTCGAATAAAAAATATAAATGTATGAAAAATAAATTTTTCTTCATGATCATAATGCTATCTTTAGAAATAGGAAGCATGGTCCATTCATCTGTACTAGGAACAATCATTCTAGAAAATATCGTCTCGGTTCGTTGTCTGGTCGAGATTTTTTTTCTCAACAGTATAATAACTTAAGAATAATAATTAATTAATTAGTATTTAAACCTATTTTCTTTGGATTTATATAACTTGGACCGTCTTGGTTCAAGTTATATAAATCTTTAAGTAATTATATGTAATAGGTTAGGTACAGTCAAACCATCGGTTTTAATGGGCTTGCAAGCAAAGAAGGCGGCGAAAAGGGAGAGGGAGGCTGCCTCCTCTCTCCCCTCTCGTAGCAGACGCACTGTGCGTCGTAGGGTGGGCGACTTCCGGCCCCCGTAGGGCGCGGCCTGCGGACGTCAGACTCGGGGCGTCTTGTCGTCCGACCAGCAGCACCGTCCTGGGTGAGTGGGTGGGTGGGTGACGGGGTCCGCCTGACCATCTGGCGGGCCAACACCCGTCGGGGGGTAGGATGAATGCTTTGGCGATACCCGCCCCTCCGACACATGGGTGCATGAGGAACGCGGATTAGTTTTTAGTTAGTAAGAGTCTGACAGTCCCCTTCGCAGTATTTACTCCTTTGAAATATTTACTTCAACCCGGGCAGCATGTTAGGAATCAAACCCAAAAGATGCGCGGCTATCACTCACTGGCTGCGTTCACACGGCATGCGTCCTCAGCTGAGCAGAGGTGGGCAGCGGTACGGCGAGCGAGCGACGCGACCGGCCCCACGGGCCGGTATATTAACGGCATTTTTAGACCATTACACCTATTTTAATACAGTCCACTATTTCATTTTGCTCCCCATCTGATTATATGAGCTTAACATTTGTTGGTAAACCAATAATATAAATAAATCGTAGTTACAGTGCCAAATGAGAATAAGCAAAATCTTTACAGCTGGAAGCGTAAAGGTTTTGGAAGACGACGAAAAAGAATATTTTTTAACATGTTTTATTTTTATGTCAGCCTTATTTATTTACGACGAATATTAAATATGTCTTGTCTTATTAAAAATAACAAGTAAAATTGTACATACCTACTTAAAAGAAATTCACACATAATACCAATAAGGAAAAATATGCAGAAAGTCTAGTGGAGGGAATCTATTTCATATTGACGGCTTTAATAACCTTCACAAAAATACATACTTATTTTCATGTAGCTCCTTTTTACCCGACTGCCCACAGCCAGGAGGGTAATGTTTTTGACGTGTATGTATGTATGTATCCAGATTTTCTATGTTCCCTGCTACAGCCTGAACGGCTGGAAGGATTGTATACGTATTTGGTGTCGTTAGATTCGTCTTGATATCGCGAGTGACACTGGGTACATAAGAAAAATAAAAAAACAAAATGGCGGATTTCGTAACCCATATTGTGAGGTAAAAAAAAATTTTTTTTACCCAACCCCATCGAGTGGGGTATCAAAATGTAGAGTTTTAAATAGCGATTCCAAATATATATATATAACTTGCAGTTTCAATTTCAAATGAAAGATATTACGTATAACGAAAATAATAAAAACTAAAACTTTTAAATCTCAGTTTTCGCTACAAATGACAAATATTATACCTAGAATGAAAGATATTAAAGATAATAACATCCAAATGGTGAAAGGNGGCACGATGTTGGGTCTCGGCTGTTATTTGAACATCTTTGGCAGTTGTTATGGAAGCCAGAAACTCTAACAAACAGTCTTTCGTTGCCCAGCTTACTGGGTTGAGGAGATCAGACAGGCAGTCACTCCATTTGGCACACTGGTATACAGATTGGGAGCCAACACCAACATTGGGAAAATTCTAGTTACATAATATTGGTGTGTATGTGTACTTACCATCCCAGAAACTCCTGGGTCACCTAATATGTCATTATCATCTGGTTCTAACAGACTAACTCCCATCTCTTGTAGCACCTAAAAATACAAATCTTTTATTTATTTATGACTATATGATTGAACTAGCCGTTTCCCGCGGTTTCACTCGCATCCCGTGGGAATTACTGCCCGTACCCAGATAAAATATAGCCTATGTCACTCGTGGATAATGTAGTTTTCGAATGGTGAAAGAATTTTTAAAATCGGTCCAATAGTTTTTGAGCCTATTCATTACAACCAAACAAACAAACAAAGTTTTCCTCTTTATAATATTAGTATAGATAAGTATAGATAACTTCCTATACTCAGATAAAGTATAGCCTTTGTTACTCGGGGATAGTGTAGCTTCCCAACAGTGAAAGAATTTTTCAAATTGGTTAAAGTCAAAGTCAAAGTAGTATAGTGTAGAGTACAAACAAACAAAAAAACGAATATTCTTCATTATAGATTGGCACGTCCATTAATCCGGCATCCTCCGCCCACGCCTAATATAATTAAGAACATTATAATTTGACATTACATACATTTATTCCCTCTATGAAATGCTTTCTCTTATTCATTACCTATGATTTTTTCACTATAATCCAGTAATCCGAACATTCCAATAATCCGGCACCATCCGGTTTTTAATAGTGCTGGATTAGTGAGATTATACTGTAAAGATATTACTGCCTATTTTCCTTAAAATCTATTAGTTCAGTCTTTATGTGAAGAAGTCACAAACAAACATACAAACTTTCACATTAATCATGTTAGTAGTGATATTTTGAACATAATAAGCATATTCATAGCACAGCTTCAACCTAGTTTAGATAAATATGCAACTGTGTAATTTGCATAGATTTTTATGCAAATCTTGCATTTTGTTTTAACAAAGAAACTATAATACACAATTATCATCAATTTATTATTTTGTAGGTCAAATACA
Organism: Heliothis virescens; assembly: GCA_002382865.2. Taxonomy (NCBI): domain Eukaryota; kingdom Metazoa; phylum Arthropoda; class Insecta; order Lepidoptera; family Noctuidae; genus Heliothis; species Heliothis virescens. The sequence continues at coordinate 313,692 of NWSH02000011.1, forward strand.
GTGTTATAAGAAATAAGAATGCTTGTACAGACGACAGGACATCAAGTTACCACAATCTGTAAAATTTCTGCAATCGATTTTCAACCTTATCACAATGGAAGCAGGTTAATGTTTGACTGGTAAAATTTGGCAGATTTGTATATGTGGACCTGTTGTTGTCTGTACATGCTATATGTTATACTAGACTAGCTTCTGCCAGCGGTTTCACCCGCATCCCATGGGAACTACTCAGCAAACCCGGATAAAAAGTAGCCTATAGCCTTCCTCCATAAATGGGCAATCTAACACTGAAAGAATTTTTCAAATCGGACCAGTAGTTCCTGGGATTAGCACGTTCAAACAAAAAACTTTTCAGCTTTATAATATTTGTGTAGATGTGACTACTAACTTCAGCCTGTGGTATCACCTGTGCCCTGTGTGAACTACTTCACCCACCAGGATAAAAATATCCTATAGTCTTCCACAATAAAGCAGACCAGTAGTTCATGAGATTAACATGTTCAGGTTTAATTGAACAAGTCCATGTTTCCTCAAGATGTTTTCCTTCACGTTTACTCAAACAGTGTTCAATATATACTTAGAAAGTACATACAAACTTAGTTAAGTTGCATTGGTACTTGCCTGGCCAGGAATCGAAACCATATTCCTACCTGAGAAGCTGCTTTAGATACCCACTAGGCCACCATGACTTATCTATACTCTATACTAATATTATAATGAGGTAAAATTGTTTGTAAATTTGTTTGTAGGGGGTAATCTCTAGTAGTAATGAACCGATTTAAAAAAAAATTCACCATTCAAAAGCTACATTATCCACGAGTGACATAGGCTATTTTATCCCGGTACTTGCAGTATACCCACAGGTCGCGAGTGAAACGGCTATTTTATAGTATAGGAGGAAGATAGTGTATGGTAATTATACCACACCTTAAAGTTTGGACTTGCCATACCATTTAGTAAACTAAGTCTTAATTTTTCAACTCTAGGCCACTGTAGATCTCCCAAATAGTTAAATAACACATGATTACCAACTACAGGGTAGCTGGAATCCCAAAATTGCTGCTTAAGTCCGATTTTCTGCCCAATATAAGGTCACTGACCCTAGTGCATATACCATGACGAATCTATCGATTTTGAAGCTTTATTTTGGCCAGATTTCTGTATAATATACTGAGGAACTCGATAAAAATAGTAGGCTAGAGATTGACAGTGGTTTCAAAGATTAGAAGTCGGCATTTCAAGGCGTTGATCACCGTTGATAGTATAGCAACGTAACTGAAATTTTACGGTTATCAGCCGGTATTTACCGGCAAATTAATAGATGAATAGCCGTTTTAAGGCCACAAAAGGGTTATTAAGACATTAATTGAGCAGTCGACGTGTAAAAATCCCACATTATAATCACAATCATAACCAAAAAATGGATGAAAAAAAAAGCGGGAATGTATGTCACCTTACCTCATGATCGGTCTTCCGGTCAATCAAACTCCAACTTTTACGGCCCGAACTATCCAGACGCATCTTTTTCCTGCGAAATATGGACTTTTTGTAGTACACAGAACCGTAATTTGTTAAAATTAACACTCTTTACTCCTCAAACGTTTCGCGCCATTTGACTTTCCCGCGGGAGAATCAGCTGTCAGACTACAACATTGGCAAAGCATAGGATTTACGACGTAATTCAGGATTTACCGAGGACTCTCAACTAAATCTGGGTTAATAGGCACAGGACTCTCCTCTTCGGCTTTGTTTACACTCATAATTGTATTTTTATTAATAATTTAACTGTAAATTAGCGGTACTTGATCTTCTAATAACACAAGTCAAATAATTTGAATGAACTGTTTCTATGAATCGTTCGTTAAGTTCAGATTGGTTCATTCGTGAGAGCACCATGTGGGGCTACCAGGAGTGAAACAAACTTTTTCCATTATTATTTTAAATAGAAGTTTCAAAAATATCATTTTTCATAACCGCGGGATTTCTGATCAGTAAAAATTTCTCTTAGTTGCACATGGTGTCTCACATTATTTGCTTATGCTCGGGAGCGCGCAGTATTGGCCGATCCACCAGTCATACAGAAACAATGTGCAGGTATGCATAGACGACAGCACATCAAGTGTTTCAACCGAGTGATTAACGAAAAAAAACCCGACTGCAAAAAATAACCACAAACTAAAAAGGGTAAAACAAGCTCTATAATTTAGTGTAAAGAGTATACAGTACACCGTACATTATATTTTATTCAGTACTTACAAAAACAAAAGATATATTATTATTTTAATGTATTAAAAATATAATTTAAACATAAGTAAAAAATAATGCAGGCGGGACAAACAAATTACTCAAATATTTACAGTACCTAGTTTACTTTTCTACAAAAGGGTTTAAATAATGTTCGACTAACGCTAAATACAGATTGTACTAATTGTAGATTTGTTTGTCCCGCCTGCATTATTTTTTACTTATGTTTAAATTATATTTTTAATACATTAAAATAATAATATATCTTTTGTTTATGTAAGTACTGAATAAAATATAATGTACGGTGTACTGTATACTCTTTACACTAAATTATAGAGCTTGTTTTACCCTTTTTAGTTTGTGGTTATTTTTTGCAGTCGGGTTTTTTGTTTTTTTAATAATAACTTTTTTATTTCAGACTTTTTAGTTTATTTTTTAAAAATAAGTGGCCCAGTTTAGAATGCTTAGAGTACTTCTCACAACTTGGGGAAANAAAATATAATGTACGGTGTACTGTATACTCTTTACACTAAATTATAGAGCTTGTTTTACCCTTTTTAGTTTGTGGTTATTTTTTGCAGTCGGGTTTTTTTTCGTTAATCACTCGGTTGAAACACTTGATGTGCTGTCGTCTATGCATACCTGCACATTGTTTCTGTATGACTGGTGGATCGGCCAATACTGCGCGCTCCCGAGCATAAGCAAATAATGTGAGACACCATGTGCAACTAAGAGAAATTTTTACTGATCAGAAATCCCGCGGTTATGAAAAATGATATTTTTGAAACTTCTATTTAAAATAATAATGGAAAAAGTTTGTTTCACTCCTGGTAGCCCCACATGGTGCTCTCACGAATGAACCAATCTGAACTTAACGAACGATTCATAGAAACAGTTCATTCAAATTATTTGACTTGTGTTATTAGAAGATCAAGTACCGCTAATTTACAGTTAAATTATTAATAAAAATACAATTATGAGTGTAAACAAAGCCGAAGAGGAGAGTCCTGTGCCTATTAACCCAGATTTAGTTGAGAGTCCTCGGTAAATCCTGAATTACGTCGTAAATCCTATGCTTTGCCAATGTTGTAGTCTGACAGCTGATTCTCCCGCGGGAAAGTCAAATGGCGCGAAACGTTTGAGGAGTAAAGAGTGTTAATTTTAACAAATTACGGTTCTGTGTACTACAAAAAGTCCATATTTCGCAGGAAAAAGATGCGTCTGGATAGTTCGGGCCGTAAAAGTTGGAGTTTGATTGACCGGAAGACCGATCATGAGGTAAGGTGACATACATTCCCGCTTTTTTTTTCATCCATTTTTTGGTTATGATTGTGATTATAATGTGGGATTTTTACACGTCGACTGCTCAATTAATGTCTTAATAACCCTTTTGTGGCCTTAAAACGGCTATTCATCTATTAATTTGCCGGTAAATACCGGCTGATAACCGTAAAATTTCAGTTACGTTGCTATACTATCAACGGTGATCAACGCCTTGAAATGCCGACTTCTAATCTTTGAAACCACTGTCAATCTCTAGCCTACTATTTTTATCGAGTTCCTCAGTATATTATACAGAAATCTGGCCAAAATAAAGCTTCAAAATCGATAGATTCGTCATGGTATATGCACTAGGGTCAGTGACCTTATATTGGGCAGAAAATCGGACTTAAGCAGCAATTTTGGGATTCCAGCTACCCTGTAGTTGGTAATCATGTGTTATTTAACTATTTGGGAGATCTACAGTGGCCTAGAGTTGAAAAATTAAGACTTAGTTTACTAAATGGTATGGCAAGTCCAAACTTTAAGGTGTGGTATAATTACCATACACTATCTTCCTCCTATACTATAAAATAGCCGTTTCACTCGCGACCTGTGGGTATACTGCAAGTACCGGGATAAAATAGCCTATGTCACTCGTGGATAATGTAGCTTTTGAATGGTGAATTTTTTTTTAAATCGGTTCATTACTACTAGAGATTACCCCCTACAAACAAATTTACAAACAATTTTACCTCATTATAATATTAGTATAGAGTATAGATAAGTCATGGTGGCCTAGTGGGTATCTAAAGCAGCTTCTCAGGTAGGAATATGGTTTCGATTCCTGGCCAGGCAAGTACCAATGCAACTTAACTAAGTTTGTATGTACTTTCTAAGTATATATTGAACACTGTTTGAGTAAACGTGAAGGAAAACATCTTGAGGAAACATGGACTTGTTCAATTAAACCTGAACATGTTAATCTCATGAACTACTGGTCTGCTTTATTGTGGAAGACTATAGGATATTTTTATCCTGGTGGGTGAAGTAGTTCACACAGGGCACAGGTGATACCACAGGCTGAAGTTAGTAGTCACATCTACACAAATATTATAAAGCTGAAAAGTTTTTTGTTTGAACGTGCTAATCCCAGGAACTACTGGTCCGATTTGAAAAATTCTTTCAGTGTTAGATTGCCCATTTATGGAGGAAGGCTATAGGCTACTTTTTATCCGGGTTTGCTGAGTAGTTCCCATGGGATGCGGGTGAAACCGCTGGCAGAAGCTAGTCTAGTATAACATATAGCATGTACAGACAACAACAGGTCCACATATACAAATCTGCCAAATTTTACCAGTCAAACATTAACCTGCTTCCATTGTGATAAGGTTGAAAATCGATTGCAGAAATTTTACAGATTGTGGTAACTTGATGTCCTGTCGTCTGTACAAGCATTCTTATTTCTTATAACACTGTATTTGACCTACAAAATAATAAATTGATGATAATTGTGTATTATAGTTTCTTTGTTAAAACAAAATGCAAGATTTGCATAAAAATCTATGCAAATTACACAGTTGCATATTTATCTAAACTAGGTTGAAGCTGTGCTATGAATATGCTTATTATGTTCAAAATATCACTACTAACATGATTAATGTGAAAGTTTGTATGTTTGTTTGTGACTTCTTCACATAAAGACTGAACTAATAGATTTTAAGGAAAATAGGCAGTAATATCTTTACAGTATAATCTCACTAATCCAGCACTATTAAAAACCGGATGGTGCCGGATTATTGGAATGTTCGGATTACTGGATTATAGTGAAAAAATCATAGGTAATGAATAAGAGAAAGCATTTCATAGAGGGAATAAATGTATGTAATGTCAAATTATAATGTTCTTAATTATATTAGGCGTGGGCGGAGGATGCCGGATTAATGGACGTGCCAATCTATAATGAAGAATATTCGTTTTTTTGTTTGTTTGTACTCTACACTATACTACTTTGACTTTGACTTTAACCAATTTGAAAAATTCTTTCACTGTTGGGAAGCTACACTATCCCCGAGTAACAAAGGCTATACTTTATCTGAGTATAGGAAGTTATCTATACTTATCTATACTAATATTATAAAGAGGAAAACTTTGTTTGTTTGTTTGGTTGTAATGAATAGGCTCAAAAACTACTGGACCGATTTTAAAAATTCTTTCACCATTCGAAAACTACATTATCCACGAGTGACATAGGCTATATTTTATCTGGGTACGGGCAGTAATTCCCACGGGATGCGAGTGAAACCGCGGGAAACGGCTAGTTCAATCATATAGTCATAAATAAATAAAAGATTTGTATTTTTAGGTGCTACAAGAGATGGGAGTTAGTCTGTTAGAACCAGATGATAATGACATATTAGGTGACCCAGGAGTTTCTGGGATGGTAAGTACACATACACACCAATATTATGTAACTAGAATTTTCCCAATGTTGGTGTTGGCTCCCAATCTGTATACCAGTGTGCCAAATGGAGTGACTGCCTGTCTGATCTCCTCAACCCAGTAAGCTGGGCAACGAAAGACTGTTTGTTAGAGTTTCTGGCTTCCATAACAACTGCCAAAGATGTTCAAATAACAGCCGAGACCCAACATCGTGCCTTCCGAACACGGAGGAACTTGTCATGACATGATGGTCATCCATCCGCAGACCCACTTGGCCAAAGCGTACCTTATGATAGATTGACCTGTGCGGCAGTTATAATACTTATGGCTGCTTTCATTTCAATAACCTATCTGTAAATTTGCTTATTAGAGATAAGAATTTGACATTAATTGCATGTATGGGTATACCCATACCCATATCAAAAATTCAAAATCAAAATTCAATCTCTAAAAACGACATTATCAACTAGTTTCAGAGGTTCCATGTAAATTTCTAGATAGCTATGTGACAGATAGTGTCTCAGAAATGTTTTTAATTTTTACCACATTTCTATGACATGATCTGTCGGATAGCTACCTAGAACTTTATCTGGAACCTCTGAAACTTGCACTAAATCTGGCAAATCAACAAATAGATACTTTGTAGAACTCCGCAGATACGCACTTTATCTAACTTTTTAAATATAACTCAATTCCTTTCTTTCAGGCCCACAAACAGCTAAAACGCAAGAGGGACATAGAGAATGTCAACCCTAACATAAACTTGGTTACTTCTCCGAGGTCCAAGTACAGTCCGAAGAGCCCTAGGGTCAAGCCGGGTGATGCTGGCCCTTCCAGGATTAAGAGTCCTAGAAGCTGTGAGAAACGTGAGTATTGAATTAAAATTAAAGAAAAGTAAATCTTCTATGCAAAAATCAAAATCAAAAAGCATTTATTCAAAGTAGGCTGAAAATCAGCACTTTTTGAAGGTC
>NWSH02000011.1:320708-331999 GCA_002382865.2 Heliothis virescens
ATATAAGTGAAAATAAATTACTCTGAAAGAACGCTTTAAGTACTGATTTTGCTTGTTGGGAGACTACCTTGTACATATGGCGATACTTAACCAGGACGAGCCTGAACGGAGCTTTGANAGAATGGGGCTTTGGTCTGGACTCTGTACCTTTGAAGCCTGGCCATAAGGAATTTCTGTAGGCTGAACATTGCTAGGTGCATTTTGAACATTTGGAGAATATTAACCATATCCAGGTGTTACTAGACTACCTTGTACATATGGCGATACTTAACCAGGACGAGCCTGAACGGAGCTTTGGTATGAACTTTGGTCCATTAAAGCCTGAGCAATGCGGGGGCCCATTCGATTAGTGGAATATTCCATAGACGTTAAATTGCGTGCGTTCAGAAGATTATAATAAAAAAAAAGTAAATAAATATCAAAAGTATGTGAATATCGGAATTCCGGAATTATTCCACTCAATTCCGGAACTGAAAAATCATCCGGAATTCCGGAGTTACGGAATTCCGGAATTCCGGAGTTGCATGCCCTAATGGCGTCCAAGGCCGACTGTGGGCCACCGCGGCTGTTGTCATATAAGGAGATCAGCCAGCTGCGCAGGACATATTAAAGTGCACAAGCAATTGCGCAGATACTTGAAACCTTATATTTAATACTATAATTGAAATATTTTCATGGATTCTGGATTTTTCTACAAAAATGGAATCACAAAGCGATACTTAACAATATCTTAACGGATCGGACACACTTTTCTTAACACTTTACACACACCTGCCGCAGTCGGCTAAATACTTACCAGACAAGTTCAGCAAATAGCCCCAGTAGAAGCTCAAACGATGGAAAGTCTCAATCTGGGTAAGAGTGCCAGCGTCTAAGTCTTTACGTAAGGTCCTTCGTCCACCAGACTTGTCGGAGATCAGGGCTTCCAGCTGTGTACGTACCATGTAGAGCTGTGTTGATGATGGGCCTGTGAGTAATCACGCTAATATTAAAACTCACACAGATAAAACACATAGGAAGTGGTGAAGGGCGGGCTATCTGGGGCTGTCTTTAATAAACTTGACCTTCAAAGTGCTGATTTCAGCCTACTTTGAATAAATGTCTTTTTATCCTATTATAAAGAAAAGTTAATCCTTCACGTTCAAATGACTGTACGAAATTAGATGGAATTTGGCAGTAATATAGCTAAACATCAGACTAAGATACAGGCTGGTTTGTTTTTCGGTGCGGTAAATAGTTTCATTAGGTAGCGGGTTGCTGCGAAAATTTAAGACGCTTTTTGATGCCGTTTATCAGATCATCATCCGCGCTAGCCTATTCTTAACTATGTTGGAGTCGGCTTCCAATCTGACCAGATGCAGCTGAGTACCAGTGTGCCACATGGAGCGACTGTCTCTCTGATCTCCTCAGCCCAGTTACGTTAATCAGATAATTATTATAAAACATTTTGATTGGGTTTCAAGAAATCAACGAAATAGTATTCGTTTTTCAAAACAACGTTATGTAGCATTTGATCAGCAAAAAATCAAAAATAAACTTTAACAACAAAGAAAAATCTAAAAAATACAAGAAAATCCTTATATCAGAAAACTCACCAACATTCCGCCTAGGCACTTTAATAGTGAAACTAGCTTCGCCATCCTTCTTCCCTCGCAGCGCCGGGTCCTGCTGAGGTTCGCAGCCGCGCGCCCAATCACCGCAAGTCTCGCGCACTGATACTATGATACTGGGGAATAATAGTAAAAACTTGGTTCAGGTTGGTCAACTTGTCAGATTTGGTCATGTTGTCAATTTGGTCATGTTGTCACGTCGTCACTTCGTCACGTGGTCACTTTTTCAGATTGGGTCATGCTGTCAGATTTTTGGTCACTGTTTACTTTGATTATTTTGTCAATATGGTCATGTCACATTGTCCGATTAGGTCATATTTTCATTTTTAATTGTGAAACTAGCTTCGCCATCCTTCTTCCCTCGCAGCGCCGGATCCTGCTGAGGTTTACAGCCGCGCGCCCAATCACCGCAAGTCTCGCGCACTGATACTATGATACTGTAGCAAGAAAACTTGATTTAGGTTGGTCAATTAGTCACATTTGGTCATGTTGTCAGATTTGGTCACTTTGTCAGATTTGGTCATGCTGTCAGATTTTATCATGTTGTAACGTTGTCACTTTGTTAGATTGGGTCATTTTGTCAGATTCCTGGTCACTTTGATTATTTTGTCAATTTGGTTATGTCACATTGTCAGATTAGGTAATTTTGACAGATTTGGCCACTGTTTAGAGGGCCATGTTTTAGTCATTTTGTCAATATGGTCACATTGTCAGATATGGCTACTTTGTCACATTCGGTCACAGCTTACCTGCGAATCAAATCCTTCTTATTCTTGATCGCCTTTCTGAGCGGTTCCCTCAGCATGAGCTGGACGAAATCCTGCAGTTCCGCATATATGGAGCGCCTGGCTGCGTCAGCGAAGACTGTCTCCATGCGAGCCATGAGGACCTGGAGGCCTTTTATCATGGCTATGACCTCTATCATGGCGAATTTCTCCTCTGAAGTGTAGTTATACCGGGTCGCCTGAAAGTTTTTTTTAGAATAATCACTTTAAACTCAAATAGCCACCTGACCAAAAAATTGCTAACTGTCCAAACAACCATCAACAGTCAGAAACCATCAATATAGACCTAAATAACCATATTTAACTCAAATAGCCACCTGACCAAAAGATAGCCAACTGGCCAAACCACCAACCATGCATCTCAAAATACTCTCTACTAACTAAAACAACGACTTTTAACTCAAATAGCCACCCGCCCAAAAAATAGCCACCCGCCCAAAAAATAGCCAACTTACCCGCTCATACTCCTCAGCATCAGCCGGACAGCGCGGGTTACTCGCATGGTCAGTCGGATGCAACAGTTTCCACGAACACAGTTCAGTTAATACTGAACACCACGACGATAGCAGCTGTAAGCCTCGCAGGCAAAGTTCTGTGACGGCCTTATTTTCCGTGTCGGAACCGGCTTCTTTGAAAGTCGTTGTCACCTGTGAAAGAAATAGAAAAGTTATTTCAGTGTTAGATAGCCCATTTACATTTGAGGAAGGGTATAGGTTTATTTTTATCTAGGTGCGGGGAATAGTTCTCACGAACGAGAGTGAAACCGCATTCAGAAGCTAGTATACTTGATACACTTACGGCCGTTCCCAATAACCTATCTAACTCTGGATTTGCTTACTAGAGATAGGAATTTGACATTACTTGTATGGGGCTAATGTCAAAGTTCTATCACTAGTAAGCAAATCCAGAGATAGACAGAATATTGATTTCCGCAGTAAGAGCTTCAGAGTTTATTGATAGTTTCTCATAGTCTGTCATTAATTTATCTGACAGATAAACTATAACTTTTGATTCTTGAATAGCAATAATGAAGATGAAACATTTTTTTTGTTTGTAGTTTGTACCACAAAGGCTCCGAAACTACTGAACCGATTTAAAAAAATATTTCACTGTTGTAAAGCTACACTATTCCCGAGTAACATCCTTACTAATATTATAAATCGGAAAGTGAGTTTGTTTGTTTGTTTGTTTGTTCCGCTTTCACGCCGTAACTACTGAACCGATTGCTTTGAAATTTTGCAGACGTAAAGTTAGAAGTCCGGATTAAATAATAGGGTACTTTTTATCCCGAAAAAAATAGATATTCCCGAGGGAAAACAAAAATATTGTTTGCTTGATGGATGGATTGTAGATGGCGCTGTGTGTCGTTTAAAACCGAATTCCACGCGGGCGAAGCCGCGGGCGGAAAGCTAGTAGGCTATATTTTACCCAAGTGCGGGGAGTAATACCCTCGCAACGCCGGGTTAATCCAAAGCTAGACATATAAAAATCAAAGTCCTGACTCATTCACTGACTCATCAGCGCAGGGCCCAAACCCGTGAACCTATAAAGCTGAAATTTTGCACAGAGGTTCATCTTAAGACTCTCACGCGATATAAGAAAGGATTTCCCGAAATTCCCACGGTAACGGGAAAAAATGGGATTTTAAATTTTACGTGGGCGAAGGCGCTGGCAGAAGCTAGTATTTTACCAATATCTTACCTCGTTGCTATATCTGGCAAGTTCAGAGATGTAGTTCTGATGTTCTTCGCGTATTTGAGGGAGGTGGACCATCAGGTCAGCTTGCGGAGACGGGGGGTTGGGGCTCGATGACAACGGCCACCTGGATTAAGTGTAGAATTTCGTATAAAACCGGTTCTTCAAACCATACAGACAGACTTGTGTTGCTGGGGAGTTTGTTCCACCATTTCTTCTTCACAGCAAAAACATATAAGAAGTGGTGAAGGGCGGGCGTTTTGGGGGCTGTCTTATGTAAAAAAATATCTTAAAAATTGCTGATTTTCAGCCTACTTTGAATAAATGACTTTTTTCTTTATCCTAACTATCTTAAAGTCCACGTCAGATAATCGGTGACCGATTTTTTTTTAGGAGCAAAACTAGAACATACAGTTAACTATAGAGTAAGGCACGTCCTACGAAAAAATCGGTCAGAAAATCATAGTAAGAACGTCCTACAAAAAATCGGCCCGTTTATTTGTCCTACAAAAATTCAAATATGAATCAGATATTCGTCATAATGAATTTAGATAATCGATTGACGAAATTTTACAGGTTGTGATAGGCTGTGATGGGCTGGTCTGAACACATAGTATTTTGGTATAATAATTTGTTTCCTTAGTGAGAAAATAAGTCATGTCTAAAAGCCCTCTCATCTTAGTCTATGAGTATACTTACTTGCTTGGATCGTAGTGCTTTGAACGCTTGATATAGTTAAATGGTGCTATTTGCATATCACCGAATAACGGTACCACTTCTAGATTCTGTAACAAAATAAGTATATAATTGAATAATATTTCTTAATTAATAAAACCGGCCAAGTGCGAGTTGGACTCGCGCACGAAGGGTTCCGTACCATTATCTATGAAAAAAGTGCAATAGGAATGGTCAAGAGTGAGTTACTTAAGTTGCACATTATTTCTAATAGATGGCGCTACTAGTATACAATTTTGCAATTAATTAATATAAATCAACAGCCTTAATATTTTTTTTTTTACATTTTTTGTATTTGTTGTTATAGCGGCAACGGATATACATCATTTGTGAAAATTTCAGCATTCTAGCTATCACGGTTAATGACGTACAGCCTGGAGACAGACAGACAGACAACGAAGTCTTAGTAATAGGGTCCCGTTTTACCTTTTGGGTACGGAACCCTAAAAATGAGGGGCTCGTGGCTAAGTAATAGCCACGCGGGTCGATCGATCATAAGGTTAAGCAACGCTTGGCGCGGTCACTCTATATGATGGGTCCAGTTTAATAGGTAAAAAGGTAAATTAAAATTTAGTTTAGAATTCTTTAATCAATCATCTCCTGCCTAGCCTTTTCACGACTATGTTGGGGTCGGCTTCCAGTCTAAGTGGACGCAGCTGAGTACCAGTGTGCCACATGGAGCGACTGATTGACCTTCACAACCCAGTTATCTGACCAACCCGATATTTGGTAAGACTGGTTATCAGACTTTCTGCCTTTTGACTGCAAGTATTATTTCTTTTAAGTCTGCTTCGTTGGTCTAGTCACATTGCGCGATGGCTATAGTTGGTAATTGCTACACCCGTGCATCGTGTCGCACGTTGCAGTGGGTCCTGCTTGTGATCTCTCTCCGGTGGTGTCGGATTGCCGTCCCATCGCGCTATGAGAGTGAGGGAATAGAGAGTGCACCTGTGTCACAGCTAATGTGCAGCCACTATAATATGTCCGCAGCAGCTGGCTGATCTCCTTATATGAGAACAGCCGCCGTGGCCGGCAATCGAATTGTAAAAAATAATAAAATTTACCTTAAATATTCTATCGATGCGGTCTAAACGAATCTTTTTCTTCTGATCAAGTCTGTTGATGTTACACACTTCAGAATCCATTAAAAACAGACCGAAACCCATTACCTGAAAACAACGAAATATAAATTATTAATAAATCTATCTATACTAATATTATGAAGCTGAAGAGTTTGTTTGTTCGTTTGTTTGTTTGAACGCGCTAATCTCAGGAACCACTGGTCCGATTTGAAAAATTCTTTCAGTGTTATATAGCCCATTTATCGAGGAAGGCTATAGGCTACTTTTTATCCGGGTGCGCGGAGTAGTTCCCACGGGACGCGGGTGAAACCGCTGGCGGAAGCTAGTATAATATAAGAGGAAAAAAATATTCTTTCACTGTTGAGAAGCTACATCCCCAAGTAATATGGGTTATATTTTATCCGGGTGCTGGAAGAAATTCTCCCGAGACACGGGTAAAACCATAGCAAACGGCTAGTTTTCATTACCACATCACACTACTATCGTAAATGTAAGTTTGTGTGTTTTATAACTTCTTCAGGCGCAAAACGGCTGAACGGATTTTGATGAAACTCGGCAATAATATAGCTTATATATTAAAATAACATATAGGTTATTATTCATCCAGATACAGCAAGTAATTCCCACGGGACGCGAGTAAAATCGCATGCAGAAGCTAGTATTAATGCAAGTATGGAGTATTACCTTGACCAGCATATGTTTCTCAGACGGCGTTAAATACATTTTAGTTTCAAACATATGGACGCATATGTTCACAACATCCGCTAAAAGTTCTTCATAGCCTGTGAAAAAATAACAATACAGGGTTACTTGTAACTCGACGTATATCCGGAGTGAGGTAACAGAAGGACCCAAGAGCAACAAATTAAGCCACTCTTACCTCTGAGCAAAGTTCAGTGGTTTCCGAGATTTTCGCAATTTTTGTTTTGTATGTGTCTTACTAATTTGCACACATAACCAAATCGTCCATGTATAAAATCGACGCTACCAAATCCAAAACTGTTAGATTTCGACATCGTTAAGCTGTTCTATGAGGCAGAAAAGTGCGTAAGCTTGAGAGGATTAGTCAGAAGGTTTTCAAATGGTGTAATAATAGCCAAAAAGGTCTAAGCTTGAATGTCGAATTTTGGGTAAATTTCCAAAAATTCCAAAAATTGCCAATATCTCGGAAACCACCGAACTTTGCTCAGAGGTAAGAGTGGCTTAATTTGTTGCTCTTGGGCCCTTCTATCACCTCCTTCCGGATATACGTCGAGTTACAAGTAACCCTGTATATTAATATACTAGAGACCCGCCCCGGCTTCGCACGAGTGCAATGCAAAATAACAGTATTTCTCAACCATTTAATGGATGTTACACACATAAATCTCCGTCTTCAATCATTCTATGCATTAAAAAAAAAAAAAACTGTATCAAAATCCGTCGCGTAGTATTAAAGATATAAGCATACATAGGGATATACATAAGGATAAGATTCCTCAAATCTAATAGACAGACATGTGTTGCTGGGGAGTTTGTTGCGCCACTTCTTCTTCCCAGGACAAACACATAGGAAGTGGTGAAGGGCGGCCGTTTTGGGGCTGTCTCATGTAATTTTGACGTTCGAAAAGTGCTGTTTTCAGCCTACTTTGAATAAATGCTTTTTGATTTTGATTTTTTGATTTATAGGGACAGAGAAAGCGACTTTGTTTTATACTATGTAGTGATACATCTGCCTAGCCTTTTCCCAACTATGTTGGTGTCGGCTTCCAGTCTAACTGGATGCAGCTGAGAACCAGTGTGTCACATGGAGAAAAATGAAAATCATTTATTCAAAGTATGCTGAAAACAAAACTTTTCGAACGTCAAAATTACATGAGACAGCCTTGTTAAGACTGGTTGTCAGACTTTCTGGCTTCTGACTACACGTAACGACTGCCAAAGATGTTCAAATGACAGCCGGGACCACGAGCTGCCGACTTAGCGCCGAACTCCATCTTTAGCCACGTGCACCTGACTTAGCCACGGGCTCCCCACTTAGCCACGAGCCCCTCATTTAGCCAACTAAATTAACTCATCATCGTCCTGCCCTTATCCCAATTTATTTATGGTTAGCGCAGCATGTTTTCTTCTTCCATACTCTTCTATCTGCCGTCATCTCACAAGTAACATTCTTCCTAGCCATATTGACTGTCACACAATCCATCCATCGTTTCTTTGGTCATTCAACTAAATTAACTACATACGATGATTATGATGGCGTCCTAGCCGATTGCCGGCCACGGCGGCTGTTCTCATATAAGGAGATCAGCCAGCTGCGCAGGACATATTATAGTGCACAAGCATTTGCGCAGACACAGGTGCACTCACTCTCATAGCCCGATGGGGGGGCGCCTGAAGAGAGAGATAGGCGCAGGACCGACATTAACGTGCTCTCCGAATGCACGGGTGTGATCAATCACCAACTTCCAACTCCGGGCCTGCTTTGTGGAAGTTTCTAAAACAAAGCGATTTCGGCCCGTCCCGGGAATCGAACCCGAGACCTCGTGCACAGCAGTCGGCTATGCGACAACTAGACCAACGAGGCAGTCTGAACTACACACAAATGTACATACATACCATTAATCTTCTCTAAGGCATCTTTCACAGTGTCTCGTATTTTGTTCTGTGTTGCCAGAAACATGGAGAGATTCTGTGACTCCTGTAAACTTTGGCTGTCTGACATCACCTTTAGGAATTGGGCCGCTCTGAAAAAATAATAAAATCGCATTTAAATATTATAAACGCTAAAGTTTGTTGGTTTGTATGTTTGTTAGTCTATCACACAAAAACTACTGGACAGATTTTGGTAAAACTTGGTAGTAATATCGTATAGATCTTCTATACTAATATTATAAAAAGGAAAACTTTGTTTGTTTGTTTGGTTGTAATGAATAGGCTCAAAAACTACTGGACCGATTTTAAAAATTCTTTCACCATTCGAAAGCTACATTATCCACGAGTGACATAGGCTATATTTTATCCGGGTACGGGCAGTAATTCCCACGGGATGCGAGTGAAACCGCGGGAAAACGGCTAGTTTGTAATATTTTAAATCTATTTGCCATTTATTAAATAGCTCACCTCCTATAAGTAGAATAATCATTCTTAACGGAGCTCTTCATGTTCTTCAACTCGTCGAGTACAGCGAACATGTTGACAAACTTGCCCAAAGTCAGGAGGTAAGCTTCTGACACGAAGTCGCGGCGCTTCTCCGCGTGACAAAGTCGACGGACTTCGCCGCAGAAACGCTCTATTGCTTTGCGCTAGAAGAGATAAAAAAATATAATCTATACATAAAGAAAATCACAGTCCCGACTCATTCACTGACTCATCAACGCAGGGCCCAAACCCGTGAACCTATAAAGCTGACATTTTGCACAGAGGTTCATCTTAAGACTCTCACGCGAGATAAGAAAGGGTTTCCCGTAACTCCGACGGAAACGGGAAGGAACGGGATTTTAAGTTCTACGCGGACGGAGCCGCTGGCAGAAGCTAGTTATACATATAAACCTTCCTCTGGTTGAAAAAAACCGCATCACCCTTTCACCGCCTGAGTCGGATTTATCCGACAAAAAACCCTGTTTTTTATTTCAATTTCTAAACGTATTACGATGTTTAAGCCAAAAAAACTACTAGGTCCCGGCTGTCATTCGAACATCTTTGACAGTCGTTAAATATGGGTAGTCAGAAACCAGAAAGTCTGACAACCAGTCTTATCAAAAGGTATCGGGTTGTCCGGGTGACTAGGTTGTGGAGGTCAGATAGGCAGTTGCTCCATGTAAAACACTGGTTTAGGAACTACTGGTCCGATTTGAAAAATTATTGTGTTAGATATTACAGTGTTAGATAGCCCATTTATCGAGGAAAGCTATAGGGTACTTTTACCCGGGTGCGCCGAGTAGTTCCCACGCGACGCGGGCGAAGCCGCTGGCAGAAGCTAGTATAAAATAAAAAGATTTGACTTACTTGGAAATACATGAACTGCAGCAGCTTATCGACTTCAGGAGCCAGCACCTGAACAGTCCTCTCATATATATGCACTCGGTCCGGCTGTTCGTTGGACCTCGGCTGCGGTATGGCTCGGGAGCAGCATCTCCAAGTGTACAGCATAACTGCGTGGGCGTTGCCTTCTTCTAGGAGTTCGTTCTGAAAGGTAAAATATGGTTAAAGAGTGAAGAAAATTGGGACAAGAGAGAGTCAGACTCATGCACAACCATACTGTACAGGTAAAATCAAGTTTTGACCTATAAAATTTCAAGAGTTCCCATCATCAGATCCTGGTCTCCTTACCATGGGACCACCTGTGAAGTACACCCTTTCAAACAAAAAAAGAATTTTGAATATTGGTCCAGCCATCTTCGAGTAATCAGGGAACAAACCTACATAAAAAAAATAAAAGAGATATGGTCGAATTGAGAACCTCCTCCTTTTTGGGAAGTCGGTTAAAAATGGGCAAAAAAAACTCGTTTATTGTATCCCATTCCACAAACTAACTCTGTCCGTCTGTCACAGGGTCGATCAAAAACTGCTGATTAAACAAAGACTAGTCGGTAAAATTTTACAGATTCAGGTAGATTGACTTGCTAGCTTCTGAACATAACTAAAGATAAACATTTCCTGTTTATAATATCAGTATAGAGTAACGGCCGTTCCCAATAACCTATCTAACTCTGGATTTGCTTACCAGAGATAGGAATTTGACATTACTTGTGTGGGGCTAATGTCAAAATTCTATCACTAGTATGCAAATCCAGAGATGGACAGAATATTGATTTCCTCAGTAACTTACCAGGTTTGCATGTACGGTAGCCTCTTCAATGTACTTAGCAATACCGGTGACAAACCCATTGCGATCTTCGAAGTTGGTATCGAAGTTTGCCTGGTAGAGTATAGAGCAGGGAGCTGCCTCGATGCAGGGTTGCTCATCTGTAAATATTATTTGTTGTGATTACATATACATATGTATGAGCACTATACAACGTGCATCGTGTAGCACATTGCAGTCTCTTTCTCCAGTGGTGTCGGATTGCTGTCCCATTGTGCTATGAGAGTGAGGGAATAGAGAGTGCACCTGTGTCACAGCTAATGTACAGCCACTATAATGTGCACTATCGTCATCTTCGAACTATAGGCAGAATACATACATGTTGCGAGCGAGCAAGGATTTTAATAAATTATGTAAAGAGTACTCTTTTGATCCATTCAATACCAAGAGTGATGTGGTTCGTAGGCAGCTAAATCTGCACTTTTTCAAAATTTAACTATGTAGTTACTCATCTTAATATCTCTTAGATCAGCGGATTATTTATTTATTTATTTATTGGAAAACCAACGGCTGTACAAAACAATGTTATAAACATAGA